>JAOTOM010001501.1:0-70728 GCA_034440615.1 Ashinkailepas kermadecensis | reverse complement strand
TGACTAATTTATTGTTAGGTAAGTGACTGTGTTTCACCAAAGATCAGCCACAGACATCACTAATTCAGCAGTGCACCCAGAACACTGCACACAAAGTACTGAAACCTACACCACGCTGTGCCGCCCTGGTTCATAGCTATCTAATGATTCCAGAGTTTAATTAATCGCAAGCACATTCCACAGTTCACGTCCTGATCGTCAAACTCAATATTCTGTGCCGAGACCAATAGCAGCGGTCGGTGACATCTGCAGCGGATGAGCGTGGCATTGTCCACCACACATCCTGCCGCCGAGCGATCAGCAGACAGCTGAAATGTCCTCGCGCAAGCCTCAGCTTGGATACAATATACCGCACCAACGGCTTCAGTCAACCCGGAAGGTCCATTTGACTGAATGATGGCCGGAGCACGATGGTACATGATTGGATGGCTGGCGATCATCTCCAGAACATTAATCATCCACTATTCTTGGCAACGTGTACTGTGATAAGCTATGTAGACTAAAACATTGTAATGCACATGTGTAGCTGATATGCATATGCATGCACCCATTGCGCGCAAATTATTCCTTCTGCAATAGTACATGCCGGTTCCTGAATTAAACCTACCCGATAAGTCTCTATCTAAGATCATCCATCACCATGGACTGCCAGCAATTCAATACCACTTGTTCAGTTTCGAAATATTGTAATGAAGCATAGAGGCTATAACTTGCAAAATAACATAACATCCATAGCAAGACAATATGCATTTCTTATTATTCGTCAGCACTGTAGCAATGACCATCAACCGCTGAGACATGCAGCAAAGCATCCCACAGAAATTGAATTATAATTTAATGTAATTGAAACATCCGACGGCCGGCAACCTCGCCCAACAGCCAGGACCCTCACCGGGCGACGGGCACCCTGTCCAACGGCCGACAACCTCACCTGACGGCATCTGTTTGCTGAAACGCGCATCCTTCAGGTAGGTGGCCACACAGATCTCCAGGTCCTTCACATAGGTGCGCTCAGTGGCCAACAGCTCGCTCATGATGAAGCTTTCCGGGGACAGCCAGATCGTGGTCAGTTAAACGACAGCCACGTCGTACACACAGCATCTGCACATACGGACCACCGTGCAGATGTCCGCCAATGCGACTCATTGTTCACACGAGGGCTCAGTGGACGGATCGCCGTGCAGTTAATGGCTGGACAGACGGATCGTCATACAGTTAATGGCTGGGCAGACGGACCGTCATACAGTTAATGGCTGGACAGACGGACCGTCATACAGTTAATGGCTGGACAGACGGACCGTCATACAGTTAAGGACCGGGCAAACGAACCGCCGTGCGGTTAAGAACTGGACAAACGGACTATCATACAGTTAAAGACTGACGGACTACCGTACAGACAAGGAATGGACCGACGGAGTATCGAAGAAACAAGGGCTGGCAGAATCTTATAGACAAATGCCGCACAGAGAAGGACCAGAAGCACGCATCACACAATGAACTGAGTTGCGCTTTTAACTTAGAAAGAAAGTGAGGCTTGTGTGACCCCCACAGTCCAATATATTGATGAGTTTCTCCTCAGCAACCTATTGGCAGTCAGATACTGTCAGATAACAGACGTAATAGGTCCATTCCGCAGAACAGGTAACAGCCTCATCGTAGAAAGTGAAAATGACGTGACACACACGTGGAACACATTTAAATTAAACGCCGATAATTACATAGCTAAGACAGAAAACCTGCACTGTACACATCTCAGTTAGAAAACAGACTTATCAGGAAACGGACGAAACGCTGAAGGAAATGGAGAAGCGCTGGATGTTTCTGTAATACACCCAGCCGACCGCATGTCCCTTGTCACCAAGCAAAGGCTCAATAGGGACATGGTAAATAGGTCGGCAGTGGCACCTCTGGTTGGTTATTGGTTTTACGACACGTCGACCGTTGAGTCATGTAGCGTCGCCAATCTCTCACGCCGATTGGTCGCGGGCGAAGAGTAGCGACAGGTGAGACTCGAACCCACAACCTTTCGATTGTGAGACGAGCATCTTACCCCTAGACCACTCGTCCCCCAGTGGCACCTCTGTCCGGTCTGGCGGGACACCAACACTCACTCTCGGCGGCGGGCCGAGCGGCGCTTCTCCTCGTCCAGCTTGCACTCGGGCTCCTTCAGCTGCAGGTCGTTGACCTTCGCCTCCAGACTCGGGTCGGACAGACGGTCGCGGGACTCTGGCTCCGCGTCATCCGGCTCGGCGCCCGGCTCTGGCTTTGGCCGCCGCTCACCAGACACTTGCAGTCCCAGCTGTACCTCAAGCTGCCGCCTGGCGGACACACGGGCAAACAGCACCATGAACAACAACTGTAAGCACACAGCACACATGAGCAACACATCCCCGAGTATTAAACCACAACCCGAACTAACCATCCTTTATTTACATCATGTATGGTGCGGTCTTTACGGGAACATGCTTCCACGTCCTACGAGTATGCAAGTAGTAATGCAGGCCACAGGGTGTGCGTGTTCCCACGCATGCAATATTCCCCGAGCAATATGTGGCCGTGGTGCCGGTGCGATGCCCCGCTGCCTCGGTAGGCCGACACTGAGCGCACGACAAAGGCCACGCCAGCACCGACCTGTAGAGATCCATGCGGTGCGAGAAGTCCTTGTAGGCCATGTCGACGGTGGCCACCCACTGCTTGATCTGCGCCGCGTGCGCGTGGCCCTTCTCCATCAGGTTGTCAGCCAGCTGAATCAGCAGCTTGACGCGCTCGCGGGTCTCCTGAGTAGAGAAGCGGATGGAGTCAGCTGTGCATGGCACTGTCGGCATGAGGGCAAAGTGAGGGCCGGGCTCACCTGGCGGTGAACGCATCAAGCAGTCGTGTGAACCAGCGTTTATCAAATAAGCTAGTCCAGACAGTGGACAGTGGCGCGGTATGTTCAGACTCGCATCCACCTAACATGGCATTGGCAACAGGCGACCTACAACGGGCAGCAGAGGGAGAACCACATCGCGGTCTGAAACGTCTTTTCCGGCGAAGCTTCATCCCTGGACAGGATTGGATTTGTATGTCGGGGTTCTGGATGCAGAGATCAAAACCTTTGCGTCATCAAATTCGGTGATACTTTTCCTTTGAAGTCAGACATTTCATCTTGTACATTTAAGTGAGTTTGGCCATGTTATCAACGAACAGCAAGCTTCACGGCCAAATATCACCACTCAACCTTCCAGCGGAAAATAGGAGAGGATAATTTCTGGACATAAACAAAAGGGTTTTGGATGACAAAAACATAAACGACCAATTACTCAAATGCTGTCCCTGAGTTGAGCTCGTTTGGTTCGGAGAGGCTGCATCCCTCGACTGAACCAGTTTGATTCGGGAGGCTACATCCATGGGCTAGGCCAGATTGCTCCAGCGAAGCTACACCACTAGACTGAACCCAATTAATTTGGGGAGGCCACATCTGTGGGGTAAGTCCGTTCTATCTGGTGAGGCCTCATCTGTGGGGATAAGCCCTTCTGTCTGGGGAGGCCACATCTGTGGAGTTAACTCTTTCTCCCTGGGGAGACCACATCTGTGGGGTAAGTCCGTTCTGTCTGGGGAGGCCACATCTGTGGGGTAAGCCCGTTCTGTCTGGGGAGGCCACATCTGTGGGGTAAGCCCGTTCTGTCTGGGGAGGCCACATCTGTTTGGTAAGCCCGTTCGTTGCAGAGGCCACACTCGGCGGGGACTCACCTTGGCGGTGGCCTTGAACTGGTTGTGCTCTTGCAGCAGCCTCTCCGTCTCGTCCCTACTATCGCCGACAGCAGTGTGTGTGGACAGGTAGTGATCGCCTGCCGACACGGACGCGTCATCAGCACACAGCAGCCAGCAGATACAGCACACGGCATCCAACAGCCACAGCACACTCGTCATCAGCACACAGCAGCCGGCAGATACAGCACACAGCATCCAACAGCCACAGCACACTCGTCATCAGCACACAGCAGCCAGCAGATACAGCACACAGCACCCAACAGCCACAGCACACTCATCATCAGCACACAGCAGCCAGCAGATACAGCACACAGCACCCGACAGCCACAGCACACTCATCGTGGCAGCACACAGCAGCCAGCAGATACAGCACACAGCACCCGACAGCCACAGCACACTCATCGTGGCAGCACACAGGCAGCCAGCAGATACAGCACACAGCACCCAACAGCCACAGCACACTCATCAGCACACAGCAGCCAGCAGATACAGCACACTAATCGTCAGCACACAGCAGCCAGCAGATACAGCACACAGCATCCAACAGCCAAAGCACACTCATCGTGTCAGCACACAGAATCCAGCAGCCACAGCACCCAGCTGTCAACAGTCACAACACCCCAGTTGCTAGCACCGCCTGAACACATAAGCATGTACCAAGCTAACAAATAACACATAACACAAATGCGAAAAATGTCCCTAACCTTGCCAGCTACGTCTCTGACCTTACCCATTTACATAGTCTTACCATCCATGTCGCAGTGCCTCTGACCTCACCATCCACGTCATTGACCTCACCACTGCTGCCTTTGAACTCACCAGTGTCCTTGATCCAGTCCAGCGACTGACGAGCCGATCTCTCTACCAGCACGTACTGCTGACACCAGTCTAATCGCCGCTTCTTCACGTTCCAAAAGTCCATCACGCGGTTCTCAAGACACAACAGATTCTCCAGCATTTCTGTCCAGACACGTAATATCGGTCAAGACCGGGTGAGCCGCAGCCTAGATAAACAGGAAGACCAATATCTCTCATGACATTTGATATTCATGACATGATTTTCCCAATGATAGGAGATGCATTGGCGGTCGGTTAGACCCGCTTTATCTACATTGGGAGATTTGAACGCAACACGAACATAGCAAACTGCCACACGCAGCCCATTCGAGTGAAACAAGCGGGGAGTCTTACAGCAAACGCCGGCCACCAAAACCGCAAGCTATACCGTGAATAACAATAACGGTGTTATTTTAACATCAACAACAAAGTTCTAAAGTCCAGCAGTGATAGAAATAAAAATGTGTTGCCATCATAAAATCGATACCAGGCACAGCAAAACACGTGTACGAAATGCTTCTTCACTCTTTCTTCGTCGTCATTCCAAACGTAATCCTTCGAATTGAAGGATTGAACACCTCGAAAATGAACGCATTATACATATTTTAGAACATTGTACATGCTTGCTGCATCAACCCACGTGATTTAATCAACCACAGCACAACCTTTGACCGCCTAGACTCGTCCTCACCTTTTATCTTCTCCTCGGAGCCTCGCAGACCGGGCTTCAGTTTTTGGTTGTAGTGTTGGATGCTGCGGTTTGCGTACTTGTTTACGGAGTCGCCGGTACGGCGGGCCTGAGTGCATGCCTTCATGAAGACCACCTGCGCCAGGGGCGGGAGGGAGTGAGAAAGGAAAACAATCGCTACAGCACAGGCAGACTCGAGCCACCATCGACATCACACGTCCCAGACATCGGTGACGTTCCCATCTAAATGCACACTCCAGCAACACACAGTCTGCACAGCAATACGTGCCACTTCGAAAGAGTTCGGAAGACACTGCACCCAAAAACTCACGCACGTTTACTCGATATGACCATTTTCAATCAACATTCGATCACTCGTTCGTACTGATGATTAGCGGAGTGGCACACGACAGTACCCAAACCAATACTAGTCCTAATCCTAGTCCTAATCAATCCTAATCAATCATAGTCAGGATGTATCTCGTCCGTGCCGGGCGTCCCAGACGTGGCACGCGGCCTCTGACCGATCCGACTGATCTGCGCGACTGCGCTACCTTCTGGTCCCGGTGTTTCTGTAGGAGCGCAGCGATGAGGGCCGCCTTGTCCGTGACGGTGGCGGACTTCTCCAGGGCGCACCAGTCCTCGTCGTGGCGGTACTCGCGCTCCAGGCCCTCCAGCACCACGCACACCTGGGCGCAGTCGCGTCACACGTCAGCGTCACACGGCACAACTGGCCAGACGGCAGGGTCAAGTCACACATCGGCGGCAGACATGAAGGTGGTGTCAGACATCAGTGTCACACGGCACAACTGGCCAGACGGCAGGGTCAGGTCAGACATCGGCGGCAGACATGAGGGTGGTGTCAGACATCAGCGTCACACGGCACAACTGGCCAGACGGCAGGGTCAGGTCAGACATCGGCGGCAGACATGAGGGTGGTGTCAGACATCAGCGTCACACGGCACAACTGGCCAGACGGCAGGGTCAGGTCAGACATCGGCGGCAGACATGAGGGTGGTGTCAGACATCAGTGTCACACGGCACAACTGGCCAGACGGCAGGGTCAGGTCAGACATCGGCGGCAGACATGAGGGTGGTGTCAGACATCAGTGTCACACGGCACAACTGGCCAGACGGCAGGGTCAGGTCAGACATCGGCGGCAGACATGAGGGTGGTGTCAGACATCAGCGTCACACGGCACAACTGGCCAGACGGCAGGGTCAGGTCAGACATCGGCGGCAGACATGAGGGTGATGTC
This sequence comes from Ashinkailepas kermadecensis, assembly GCA_034440615.1. NCBI lineage: Eukaryota > Metazoa > Arthropoda > Thecostraca > Neolepadidae > Ashinkailepas > Ashinkailepas kermadecensis. The sequence continues at coordinate 64,191 of JAOTOM010001501.1, read as the reverse complement.
AGACATCAGTGTCACACGACAGAACTGACCAAGGTCATACCAGACAGCAGGGTCACGTCAGACATCGGCGGCAGACATGAGGATGGCGTCACACATCAGTGTCACACGACAGAACTAACAAAGGTCATACCAGATAGCAGGGTAACGTCAGACATCAGCGGCAGACATGAGGGTGATGTCAGACATCAGTGTCACACGACAGAACTGACCAAGATCATACCAGACAGCAGGGTCACGTCAGACATCGGCGGCAGACATGAGGATGGCGTCACACATCAGTGTCACACGACAGAACTACCAAAGGTCATACCAGATAGCAGGGTCACGTCAGACATCGGCGGCAGACATGAGGATGGCGTCACACATCAGTGTTACACGACAGAACTAACAAATGTCATACCAGATAGCAGGGTCACAATGCAGAACTCAGCAGGGTCCAGTCAGACGTCAGCGTCGCGTCAGACGTCAGCGTCGCGTCAGACGTCAGCGTCACGTCACACGTCAGCGTCTCACGGTCAGCGTCACACGGCATACTGTGCACGCCAATCGAAAGCACGACAGCAGCAATGCTAACGTCGACACGAGGCGACACACACGGCGAACTGGACGGCACGGGAGAGTACGATGCAGACTGGAACAACAGCCGAAACCGGCAGAAGAGCCGAACGAAACCCTACGTTGGTCTTGTCGCCCAGTTCCGGGAGGGTTCACCACACATCGATATTTTAAAAAGCAGCAGGTAAACGGCAGCCCATCATACTGTGGCGTGACACTACCTGGCCAAACCAGCAGGTAGACGACAGCCCATCATACTGTGGCACGGCACTACCTGGCCAAACCAGCAGGTAGACGACAGCCCATCATACTGTGGCACGGCACTACCTGGCCAAACCAGCAGGTAGACGACAGCCCATCATACTGTGGTACGGCACTACCTGGCCAAACCAGCAGGTAGACGACAGCCCATCATACTGTGGCACGGCACTACCTGGCCAAACCAGCAGGTAGACGACAGCCCATCATACTGTGGCACGGCACTACCTGGCCAAACCAGCAGGTAGACAACAGCCCATGACACTGTGGTACTACCTGGCCAAACCAGCAGGTAGACGACAGCCCCTTACACTGAGGCGGTACACAACCTGGCCAAACCAGCAGGTGGACGGCAGCCCATCACACTGTGGCATGGCCCTACCCGGCAAAACCGCATCGGGTAGGGTCTCACGGAAACTCGGCATCTGATCGCCAAGCATTCACATCCCACATGTGATAAACCATCTAACACTAATAGCGCGGTCCAAAATATCACTAGAGAGGCACCGTTCTTAATGCACAATAGCATGACCACACATAATCCAAACACATTTGTAAATTTTGAGATTCCTCGACGAATAAGAAACATACATCGCCCAACACTGATATTACTGTTGCTAGTTGCACAATAAGGCCCAGTAAGCTCTTGACCTATTTTTAAAACCACGAATTACATCAGCACTCATTTAACCTGGCAGGTTAAATGAATTTGTTTCGGGTTCAGTTCAGTTCATTTTCGGGCGGGCAAGCATTTTGGAGCCATGTTTGTTTTCGCCTTCCTTTTCAGATTCTAAATATTTTTGTTTTAAGATCTACAACAAAATAGACCCCCTGGAGCCAAAAGCATCAGGTCGGTCATGATCCTGTAGACCCCCAAGTGACGTCACTTTTTGGATGGAATTTTGGTGCGGTTTCGGGCCCAAATCGTCGAGCGCTTTCCGATGACACCACTTTCGGTTTTGTGCAACGCATAGTTTGGAGAGTAGAGGGGGCATAAAATGACCCCCTCCCGAGACTGGGTGTGGAGAAGAGGGAGTTTAGGGGCGCATCGACTGCGTCGGTCATGCAGCCGTGAGGATCTGACCGGAAAGACTTCGAGAGTTAATCATTGTGACTGGCGAATTCCGTGTTGAGATTTCCTCCGGTACAGCCATACGGCTCGAGACGTCAATGCTGGGGGACCACCGGTGTTCGCGTTTCGACGAAATGTTCCCTGACAGCTGCCTGAATGCCAGCCCAAGGTGATGTAGCAAGCCACACAAAGACTATCGTCGTGAATCGCTTTTTCCACGCAGTCGCACCACGCGCACCAATCACGTGTCTGATGACCTACAACGGCCGCGGCTCCCCCGCGACATCATCATGACAGCACCACCCACCGGGTCACCACACGGCACAGCACCACCGCACCAGCACCACCGCACCAACACCACCGACACCACCGACCTCGGCCGCCGTCTTGAAGAAGCTCAGACTGCTGGTGACCAGCTTGTGGCGGTCCTCGGCGCAGGTGACCAGCTGCTGCCATCGTTTGGTGATGTTCTCGGCGATGGTGCGGATGGCGTCCGGCTGGTAGTGGTTGGTGTTGATGAGACTCTCGGCGCGCTGCCACGCCTGCACCGCCGACGTGTGCGTGCGCTGCCGAGCCAGCAGCGTGTCACGACGACCGTCGGCGCCGGCGACACCGCCGCACATCGCCCACCCAGCGGCTCTCGCCTCAGTCAGTTAGTTAGTTATTGGGGTGTGGGGGGGGGCGCTTCGCCTCAGCTCTCGCTTCAGCTGGGCAGCCAACGGGGCCCAGCATTCGGGGACGATTCTGCACTCTCAGCTGCTGATTCTGCCTGTACGTCTGTGTCCTCCGTACTCTGCGTTCTATGACGGGGATGTCGACGGTACAAACCAGGATGAAAGCCAATGATTGAGTGCGTGATTAAGCACAACGCCAAGTCAACTACGCAGAGGGCGCCCTGCTGGCAATGACATGTCCATTTTTCCGGCGAGTGGGCAGCTATGCAAGCACGCACGTTTGTAGGAGATGACTAGGTTTGATAGTGCCTGCCTGTCGAGTGTCTGTGGCAGTGTTTTTTTGTTTGTTTGTTTGTTTATTGGGTGGTTCTCGACGCACTTTATGCACGATCACGGCTAATGGCGCCGCCCACACTGTTTCGCCGGTGGGCCGCGGGATTCGGAAATGTGCCGAGTGGTGCGAGTGTTGAACCTGGGACCCTTGGTACCCAGAGCTCAGCACTTTAACCACTCGGCCATCCCCGCCCCTCTGTGGCAGTGTGCAGGTGCTGGAGGTCCCGGTACGAACAGACAGCATCCCTGATGACCCACAGGTCGGCGGGCCCAACACGCTCACCTCGACGGCTCGCTGCAGCTGCTCGTGGTCCAGTTTGAACTGTTCAGCCTCCTCCAGTGACGACGGCACGCTGAAGCTGGCTGCCAACATCGCCTCCCCGTTCCTGATCCACGTCATCACCTGCCGGCCAGCAGTAGGTCAACACCGCCGACGGGCCACAAGGCCGGCGCGCAGCACAGGGTGTCCAGAGTCGTGATCTTAAGCGGTGAGGCAAGGATGTAAATACGATTTCAAATTCAGATGGCAACCAAATCCTGAGGAATATTGTCATCAAAATCAGAACGTGGGCCTATTTCGAGGTCAGGGATGAGTTGAATGTAATTCCATTTTCATTGTCACAGATTATCCAGAAATAATCCTTCGTATTTACATCCTGACGGCGAGCTGAGCGAAGTTGGACACACCGGCGCAGAATGACAGCTGAACAATGTACTCGGTCATCACCAAGTCAGTATCAGATTAGCATTCTCATCAGGCCTCATCACTGTTCGGCACCGGTCAGTTGGCGCAATAAGTGAGCACTGTTTTATGTTTTCTTCAGTGAGTGTTGCAACCAGGTCTGGAAAACAAATATGCTGTCTATTTGCCATCCAAAACATTACCCTATCGAGCATATTCGTGCTGATGAATTGAGTGGTGTTGCTTGACAATGCATGTTAACTTACTGATTGGTGATAAAATGCCCAAGGCTCGCTGGAAAGCATAAAAGGGAATTCCACACGTCACAAGAAATAAAATTATCCTACCCGAATTGAGTGCCCAATGTTTTCCTCCCCAAATCCATTACAGTATCCATCCATTCTTCTTCTTCTTCCTCCCCAAATCCATTACAGCAAAATATAAGTCCAACCCTGGTTGCAAGCTAGGCACCTTAATAAGCAAATGTAAGATCAACACCAGTGCGACCACCACGTCGACATTCCGCTCGAACTAGTGCTCACAACTCGGCACACTCCTCTCGAGTGTATCACCCTAGGCACCACTAGGTATCACACCAGATACCACACCGAGTCCACACTAGGTACCATTGTATCTCTAGGTACCACCAGGTATCACAAGGTACCACAAGGTACCACTAGGTACCACTAGATAGCTCAAGCACACCAGTAGGTAAACATCCGCCGGCAACCACAGCCGTCACCCTGCTTGACCGGCGTCCGTGTCCGGCAGGTGGGTGAGCCGCAGTCTCCCCGGTCACCATCCCGCACCTGATTGGCTTCCGCCTCGAGATGGCCCAGCTGGACGCGCTGCTCTAGCCGCGGCCGCCGCCTCTCGGCCAGCTGGTCCAGCTCCGACTGGCGCTCGTTGACGTACTCGAGCAGCATGGCGCACCGCTCCGAGCCGGTGGTCGACGTGTCCGTCATGAACTGGATGCTGGACTGGTCCAGCAGCTGTGCACCGCAGTCGCAACGTTAGCGGCAGCGCGGGCTGCAGTGAGCTGCAGTGAGCTGGCGTTGGAACTGCAACACAGTCTTATACACACGGTGTCTGGGGTCCTGCAAATACACCGCAAAAAAAAACACCTCAAAACGGCACTTAACCATTTATTAAGCATGGCAAAAGTTCCTACTCATTCGAAAATAACGCATCACACGCGAGCGTGCATATAATGTATTAAAAGGCACATGGACACGTGACAATTGCTGAGCAAACCTTCAAGCGCTGGTACCCATCAGTCGTCGCCAAACACTGTACAAGCTTGTGCGACTCTGATGTTTCAGCAGCGCGTACAATTGTCACATGTCAGTATGACAAGACTAAAACAAACTGTCGGAAGAAACAGAAAGCGCTCGACGTTCTGCGCCCAAAAACCGATGACTCACCTCACCCATCCACTGATCCACTTGACCAGTCCGAAGACCCATCACGTGACCCACCTGGCCCGTCTGCTCACCCTCCTGCACCAGCTCGAACATGGTGTCCAGTACGTGTTGCACCAGGTCGTTGTGTTTGGTGAGCATCACCTCGGCAGTGGGCATGTCACGCGGTACATCCACGCGCCGGTACTCCTCGGCCCACTGTTCCATCTGGACCGACACCTGACACACACACGGCAGTGGGCATGTCACGCGGCACATCCACGCGCCGGTACTCCTCGGCCCACTGTTCCATCTGGACCGACACCTGACACACACACGGCAGTGGGCATGTCACGCGGCACATCCACGCGTCGGTACTCCTCGGCCCACTGTTCCATCTGGACCGACACCTGACACACACACGGCAGTGGGCATGTCACGCGGCACATCCACGCGCCGATACTCCTCGGCCCACTGTTCCATCTGGACCGCCACCTGACACACACACGGCAGTGGGCATGTCACGCGGCACATCCACGCGTCGGTACTCCTCGGCCCACTGCTCCATCTGGACCGACACCTGACACATACATGCATACACGTGACACACACATGTTGACATCTGACACGCACACTCACACGCACGCACGCACACATACATTAACATTTACAAATACAGACATATCTGACACTTGATATATATAACGAAACCGACGCCAAGTATTTACACACAATGACTCCTGACGCACATTCACATCCACCAATACCTGGTGCACACACACAAAGCGAAGCTTGAAACACATACCGACACCTGGCCGATACTTCAACGCTTGATGTGCACATTGACTCCCGGTGCATTCCCTCGCATCTCTGACGCACACACGCAAATTGCAAATCTTGTTTCGCCACCTGACAGCTGTATTGTTTAGCTTCAAAGGTACATGAACTACATAGCTTGCACAGCAACCCAGTGACACATTAATCAATATTCAACACATCCATACGCGGCGAGATCTGCCAAATGCATACTTGACAATCCCCAAGCTCCTGGGTCGCCCCTCGTCCACGGGGTGAGGGGGCGATGCTGGCCCGTACCTCCATGACGTTGCGCTCGAACATGCGCAGTCGCATGGAGAGGTCGAGGCGCAGTTTTTGCGTGACCCACAGTTCGGCCATCTGGTCGCGTCGCTGGGTCAGGTCAGTGAGCACCGCCTCCAGTCCCGAGTAGGAGCCGGTCGGGTCATTGTCGTTGCTGACTCCCTGCGACCTGTCGGCACACGGCAGACGTCAGGCACGCGCGTGCCGCGCCTCCCCGCATGGGCAGCTCTGCATGCACCTACCCGAAATGATGCAACAGACCAGCTCAACATCGCCCAGAGCCAGTGTCCCGCGATTGATTTTGTTTGTAAGGTGGAGGGCGAGGAGCGTGATGTAGAAAAAAAAACCAACTGATGTCAAGGAATGTGTAAATATGTATGGAAATGCATATTGATACCTTCCATATCAAGAGCTACCTTCCGTGATCTTTGTTGATTGACGGTGGTGTTGTCAGTAGTGTATCTGCTGCCTTTACCAGTCAACAGTGCTGCTGGCAGAAGCCATATGAGCTTCCAAAGATGCAAATCTCGCGTATGGCCGGCAGCAGAAAAAACAAACAAAAAAACGGCACTTCATGATGCCAAAAAGAGAACGTGACGTCAAAAATAATGTCATTAAGTGTGGGTCTCTCAAATTTCAGAATTTCAGGGCCCTTCCCCGAACAGCACATCAAATCAGCCTAACATCGCCCACATGACGTACTCAGGTGGCGAGCGTCGCCACCGGTGGGACGGACACGGAAGCTGCGCCGCCTGGCCATGCGCTTCCTCGGCGCGCGCAGTCACAGCCGCCGCCGCGTGGCGGCAGCACTGTCCGACGAGACGGGCTGTCACCGCCGCCAGATGGCAGCACCTCTACGAGGACGCGAGAGGAGGCGCCGGTGCGCCCCCAGCGCCGAAGACAAGTCAGCACGAACTAGACGCTGGCACACAAGTCGGATGATCCAGTGACCTGCTCTGTTCGTGGGCCGCTCCCGACCTGGGACCCGGCTTTTGGGGAGCCTTCCCGGCAGCAACGGGCAGCTCACCTGGCGAAACTCAAAAAAGCATTCCCACGCGTCTTCAGAACGGCCCAGCCTCTTCGTAAAATGGCTGGTGGCCCGGCACGCATCGACCTGACGGACGACGCCCGTCCACATGCTGTCATAGCAGCTCGGCCCATCCCCTTCGCGTGGCAGGATGATATCCGGCAGCAGTTGGATGAGCTCCTGGAGCAGGGTGTCATCGCTCACGTGGATTATCCCACCGATTGGTGCCACCCCATCGTCCCAGTGGCGAAACGCACAGATCCTGCTGGCAGCCATGGATCAGCAGTGCGCCTGACTGTCGACCTCACCCGCTTGAACAAGTACGTTCGGCGTGGCGCCCACCCGGTGTGCGCAGGAGGCGGTCTCCACCATCGGTGTCGGGGCGCGTTACTTCACGAAGCTGGACGCCCGATCAGGTTACTTTCAGGTGCCACTAGACTCCCGTGACCAGGACCTCACCTGCTTCATTACGCCGTGGGGTCGGTTCCGAATGCTACGACTGTCTCAAGGTCTCTCCGCCAGCGGAGACGAATATAACCGGCGAGGTGACCAAGCCCTCTCCGGCATCAGTCGTACGTGCAAAATCGTTGACGACGTGCTGGCACACGACTGCCAGTATGCAGAGCACCTGCAACACGTGATCCAAATCTTGGAGCGGTGTGACGGAGCCGGCATCACGCTGCACCCCGGCAAGCTGGTGTTTGCCGCGCCGTCGGTTAGCTACTGTGGCTACGATGTGACCGCCGACGGCTACACAGTCGACAGGCGGAAGGTAAAGGCCATCGCTGAGTTCCCCACACCTGCCAATCTCACAGATTTGCGCAGTTTCATGGGACTGGTAAACCAACTGGGTGCCTTCTCGTCTGACACTGCGCTGGCGGCCGAGCCGCTGCGCGACCTGCTGCGGCCCCAGAACATATGGGTATGGGCCGAGGCTCACACTCAGGCCTTCGAGGCAGTGAAACGGACGCTCGTTTCACCCCCAGTGCTCGCGTACTTTAACCCGCGACGACCCACCGCCCTGCAGACCGACGCCTCTCGGTTGCACAGCCTTGGATACGCCCTTCTCCAGCGTCACGACGAACAGTGGCGGCTGGTGCAATGCGGCTCACGATTCCTGTCGGCCACGGAATCACGATACGCCGTCATCGAGCTGGAGCTCCTTGCTGTGACCTGGGCCGTACGCAAGTGCCACCTGTTTTTGGCAGGCCTCCCGTCATTCGACGTTCTCACCGACCACCGCCCGCTGATGCCCATCCTCAACCAGAAATATCTGCCGGAGATCGACAATCCCCGACTGCGGCGCCTCCGCATGAAGATCCTGGCGTATAGCTTCACGACAATCTGGCAGTCTGGCAAGCATCACTGCATCCCAGATGCTCTCTCCAGAGCCCCCGTGGATGACCCCACACCAGACGATGAGGAAGCCGAAGATGACGTGACTCATCAGCTCCACAGTCTCGTCGTGCGCTCAGTGACCCAGCTGGATCCAGACGGAGCCCGGGTGTCTCCCATCGAGGATGCCACGCTGACCCGCGTCCGCGACGCCGCCCGCGCCGACGCCGAGTACGTGGCGTTGTGCGAGGCCGTGACAAACGGCTTCCCTGATCAGAGACGTGACGTGCCCGCTGCCCTGAGGCCATACTGGGGCGTGCGAGATCGCCTGGCCGTTGACGACGGCATCCTGGTATGTGGCCCTCGTCTAGTCATCCCCAGAAGCCTCAGAGCAGAGACTCTGCAGCGCCTGCACGACTCGCACCAAGGAGTCGAACACACTCAGCGCCGCGCACGCCAGTCTGTATACTGGGCCGGCATCGACCGCGATGTTGCCGACACCGTTGGCTCCTGTCAGGCATGCCGTGAACGGCTGCTTCGCCAGCAGCGAGAGCCACTGATGTCTGACCCCCCGCCGAGCCGAGTCTTCGAGTCTGTGTCCACAGACTTCTTCAGTCACGCAGGCAAGACCTACCTGGTGTACGTCGATCGACTCTCCGGGTGGCCCGCAGTTGTGCACTGCGCCGGCGAAGCCACCGCCCGGGCTCTGATCCGACACCTGCGGGAAATCTTCGCCTCCACCGGTGTTCCCTGCGTGCTACGCAGTGACGGTGGCCCGCAATACACTGCCCATCTCACCAGAGACTTCCTACGGCGCTGGGGCGTGACACATCACATGTCTACCCCACATTACCCCCAGTCTAATGGCCACGCTGAGGCGGCCGTCAAACTCGTGAAGAGGCTGGTGCAGAAAGTGACTGCAGCGGGTGACCTTGACTGTGATGCGTTCGCTCGTGGGCTGCTAGAGCTTCGCAACACCCCGCGAGCGGACCACCGGTCACCGGCTCAAATCCTCTACGGCCGTCCTCTGCGCTCAGCGGTCCCCATTCACCACCGTGCTTTCGCACCTGAGTGGCAGCGAGCCGCTGACGATTGTGACGCCCGCGCCGACTCGCTTCGGCAGGCGGCCCGTGACCGCTATGACCGAGCGGCTATGCCACTGTCCAGCCTGCGCGTTTGGGACCCACGTGTCCCTTCAGGACCCCTCGACCGGATTATGGGACCGGCGAGGCACTGTCGTAGGCGTAGGCCGACGGCGTGACTTCTTAGTGCAGCTCCCCAGTGGCCGCATATATTGGCGCAACCGCCGCTTCCTGCGCCCAATCCGCCCGCTCGTGTCCGTGTGCACACCTCCGTGTCTGTCCGCGCCGCCCAGTCAGGCCGCGCCGACCCGCCCATCGCGCACTGTTCGTTTTGCAGACGAGTTGACCGACCGACGGTCGCCGCCCCCACAGCCACCGACCCGTCCGGTCCCCCGTCGCAGCGGCAGACGCTCTCCCCGGCCCGCCCGCCTCCAAATCGACCCCAGCCTTCCCTCTTCCGGGTAAGCATTCACGCACTCGCCGGTACGATGTACATATTGCAACGCATTGTGCTGTAGCCCGAGCTGTGGCGACAGGGTGTTGGGAGTCGACACCAACAGCCTGCCATCGTCGTCGACTCGGAGGGGAGGTGGGAATGTGGAGTAGTCGTTGGGATATAGTCTTGAACCTGACCGTGAACTTGGAGGGGAGGTGTTGTGCGTGTGTCGCATGTGCGGAGCGCGGGCCGTGGTTTATGGTTATGGCACCACGGACGCGCGACCCACTCCCGACTGTTCGCCCCGACAGGGCCAGTCGCGTCAGGGCAGACCTCGAGACAACAGCGTGCATAGCCGAACCTTGGACAGTGAATAAAGAGACCGTGATCATCAGTGCATCGCTAGCAGACAGTGAGGACTAAGCGTGCACCACCACATCTCGGAGCTCCGCGTCCACGCATTGCCATCGTCTAGCTGACAGAGCCAACATCTCTGTCCACCACGCCGTGTTTGACATTAGGCGGTTTCACGCGTGCACCAGCGGGAAGTAATCGTCATGACATCCCAATGGCGGGGTCAGGGCATACTAATTACGTTGAACTGAAAGCTTTTAGTCGTAGATTGGACCAATTTATGATATCAATAAGCAAACAGAGTAGGTTCAGTTACCTAATACGGCAAGTTTTTGGACTAGTAACAGCTTGTTTATGCACAAACCCTGAAAATGTACACCCACATCCGCGCCTGGGACGTCATCTAGTCGGAAATCTGGAAGTCAGACCAAGCGAGCCTGACTTCGGAAGTAAATTCGATGACAACAGCTGTTTGTCGAATTCAGCGGTCTTCAAATGCCAAATTTTACGAGCACTCGACCACTCTGATCAATATCGCCAGCCAACTTTAACTGCGGTAAGTGATTGGCCCTTTATGATAGCTGGGACGAATCATAATCCACGTTTAAAAAAAATAACGTCATCATTTGTGCTCTGATTGCATCATTTACGGCTGAAATATGTTAGGCGAGCCAACAAACAAGTTTGTCTCAGATGCGCATATTTTGGACGTGTTGCGGTCTTTTTGGTGCTGTAAACAATTCATGCTTTGTTCTTTCTTGCGAGTATGATATTCAAAGACAGGGATCAATTGCCCTCCCTCCACAGTAGGGGTTATTCAGGTAGGAGTACAGCGACATTTAAAAACTGAGCCTCGTATGGTGCGGTACAGCGGATGCCATTACAACTGTAAACAACCCGCTTGTAAAGTGGAGAGAATTTAATATTTTCGGGAGGGTCAAGATGGAATTGTAGCATCTGGAAATGATGCATTTCAATATTTATTCATAATGCAGGTACTTCACAGCCATAAAATAAAATGTAAAAGGAAAAATATTCATCCGCAGGATACATACTACCACTTCCTCCCTAATATTGTATATTTGCTGGTAATCCAACGGCAAATATATGTTCTATCCGACAACTCCTACCTCCTGGCCATGGTGCCAAATGCGGCCAGATTGGCTAGTTGTTTCTGTGAATTGAGCGCTTTTTTCAAACAGTGCCACAATTTGAATATGTTGGTTGAGTTTAATATTGAATTTACTACTTCATAGTTAAAACTTCTGGAACATTTCATATCTACAGATAAAGTACATATATTTCAATGATTTGCCCTTCATACTAGACGAAGTCATCGACATTGCATCCCGGTGCTTATTGGCCGTCGTGAAACGGGCCAATGTCGGCATCATCACGTCCTATGCGGTGGAAACCGTGTAACCGTTTCCAATGTGGAAACCGTGCCCTACCACATCTTACATGGCATCCCACATCTGTCCATGCTCACATTCGCTCTCACAGGTCCCCGCATTCCCTTTTGTCACCATCTCACCCCCTGAACCGGGGAATGAAACTGAACTCGCCTAACTATTCTAACAGGCTAACCGCGGGGTCGGGACTCCTGCAGCCACAGCCCCTGGCCCCCGCAGTCACAGAACGTTCCCTATAGCTTTAGCATTGCTGTGGGGGCAGGAGTCAGCTGGGCGATGACGATGGCCCCGCAGTAGCCAATGGACATTGTCCCCACTCAAAATCTCATTCCACATGCTACCCACGGAGCTTTCATCGCAGTCAACCATTGTCAACCATGTTAACTGACACGGGATCAAGATCACAATCACAATCTACGTAGATTGTGTAGATCACAATCTACGTACCGTGTCCCGGCACAACACATCCTACCTAATCTGTCCTTTCACAGCCCTATCGCTACTCCGTCCCAGTACCTCGCACCATGTCTACCCCGCCATCGCACCCATCTACCTCATACCCCATACCGGTAGATTGCACTATATCTGCCTATCCTTTGTCACACTCCACATACTCCGCGCCAATTGCACGATTTCCGGTAGATTGTACCACATCTATCCAGCCATCGTACCGCACCTACCCCATAAAATCCCATGCCGATATCCCATCCCAATAGGTTACACAATATCTGCCGCATCCTCATCACACTCCACCTACTCTGTCCGGTCAGATTACATCAGATGACACCATCCGCCGTCACAATCAACTGCCGCCCCCGGACGGCGACACGGTCACTCACCTCAGGTCGGAGATGAGCGCCTCGCCCTCGGCGATGGTGCTGTTGGTGGCTTCGATGAAGGAATCGCGTCGCTGGGCCAGCTCCTCCAGCAGGTGTTGGCAGCCCTGCACGCTCTCGCCCACCTCGTTGCTCGGCAGGTTTGTGCTCACCTCCTCGTACCACGCCGTCAGCTGTTGGAAGCGCAAGGCTCCGCCCAGTCAGCTCAGCTCAGTCCAGCCCACTTCGTCGTCAGCCATCACATCTGCTTCATCGCCCCTTCTACGACACACTTCGCCAAATTGATGTTCAAATAAAAGCCACGTCCAATGTCATTCAAGTTGAAACAGACACGGCGCTGTCATTTCGCACTCATTCATTTGCGTTTTGTAATTTCGCGGTACGAGAAATAACAACCGCACATGAAACTAGGGAAAAGGCGCCGCCACTGGTGAGGATGCTATGCATTCTGTAATTCAGACATCTCTTACATCCTACGCAGTCATAGGCGAATACGACGACAGATACATTTGCAGACCTCGGTGAATTAATTTACTCATTTGTAGATGAAAAATAAATGAATGCAACATATTCCCGGACGCCATCTGGGATGTAGACGAGTGAACAACGGGATCCTACACATTATATTAATAAGTATTGTTTTCTTCTCCTATTCACAACAAAAATCAGCCACAGCCCACATCACGCGCATGGTGCGGGACGCGTGTCGGTGTTAGAATCGGCCGTGGAATGGTCGCGCCTACCTCCTGGTAGTGGGTGTAGAAGGTGACCGTCAGCTCCAGCAGACGGCGCCGCTTCTCCACGCGCTCCACGAACGCAGCGATCCTCTCGTCCAGCTCGGTCGCCACACGGTACACCTCTTCGGCGTTACACTCGCCCGTCCTGCAGCACCGGGTCACGCCGAGTCACGGAGCGGCGACGAAAGCCACAGCCGACCAACAGCACACTTCCTCGACGCTACACCCGCCCGTCCTGCAGCACCGGGTCACATCGAGTCACGGAGCGGCGACGAAAGCCACAGCCGACCAACAGCACACTTCCTCGATGCTACACCCGCCCGTCCTGCAACACCGGGTCACATCGAGTCACGGAGCGGCGACGAAAGCCACAGCCGACCAACAGCACACTTCCTCGACGTTACACCCGCCAGTCCTGCAACATCGAACTACACTAAGTCACAAGTTCGCGGCCAAAGCCACAGTCGTCCTATAAAGCCTGTTGGCACGACTGACGATCTGGTACAATTCGGTAACGGTATATTTTGAGAGTAAATCATAAAAAAGCAAATAAGTGACACGGTGCGGCATTTCGCGATGGAAGTTGCAAGCTGAATATACAAATTAGCGAGGCCAAATGTGTCTCTGCTTCATCTACAGCAACGTAAATGCTGCTCGGTAACGGTTATGGCAGAAGTGGTCCAGTACAGGAAAATGGGTACGAGTAGCAAGGTTACTTGACAATCAGGAAACTCTGAAGAAAAAACAAACAAAAAGACGGCTACCACTATCAATGTGCCACACTACAGCAATACTAGTTTGGATGTTCATGTACCGGAACAGTGCCGGTCGATAGAATAATGCACTTGCTATTGCACAAGGGTCCAGCAACTGTGTTAAGTATTATTCAAACGTCAACCGTTTTCCAGCCAAACCGCGACCTTTTCCTTCTATTACCAAGACAGGTGAGCGCTTAATGAGTACTCCGAAACGGAAGTACTACATCCTGGTCATACATCACCTATCTAAACCACTCTGAGGCTGAGTCCGCAGACAAAGAAAATGTCAACATCGGTTTCTAAAGTCAAGACCGAGATCGAAGACCAAACCAAACGGATCCCCTCGGTTTCTAAGACAAAGCCGTATAGCAAAGGTCAACCTAAGTGGACAACATGCGCCTTCATGCGCTCGTAAAGAAACAAACAAGCAAACAAAAACACGATATCATAATACAAAGAGTGGAACAGTTCACGCGCATACACCCGTTCGCAATCAGGAAGTTCCTATGATGATGATGATGAATTGGTGTTTAGGGGCGCGTCGACTGCAAAGGTCATTTTGCGCCCATAACTGTGTTGATAGCTAATCTATTATGCTCCTATAGTAGTCAGTAATTAATAGTCTTCAGGGGCGGCGATATACTACATCAAAACGTGCTTGTTGAAGAAAAGTAAAAATGTATCCAGACGATACAACCTCAGAGTCATTGTTTAGTAGCATTCGTAAAGTGTCGATGTTTACCCGTCCTAAAATATGGCGTCGGAGAGGGTCCAGTAGTACACAATCTACTAAAACATGATACACGGTAAGCGGGTCCGAACGTTTGCAGTGAGCCAGCCGCGGTTCGGGCACTGACCAACCACCAGCCGCCCAACTCGGCCAACCAATGGTGGTGACCGGCGGGCGGCGGCAGCAGCACCGGAAACGCAATGTTGCACTCGCCGCCGACCAGTTCCGCCAGGCCTGGCAACGCTCTGAACGGATGTGCCACGGCCGGGGACTTCGATGTGAAAGAAACCCGACGCCCGAACGCCCGAAGGGAACAGACCACCGGCCGGCCGGCCTAGCCCGACCCGAACTCTCGCCCACGCCATCTGGTGCGGCCCGGTCAGAACTGACATCCGGACACGGCCCGTGCGACCGGACCGAACGCGGCCAGAGTGCCGACCAGAACCGACGCTGACCCGACGCCTCTGACCTACTCGCCGACCCGACCCCTGACCTGACCGCTGACCCACTCCGCAGACACGGACGTACCTGGCCAGCTCGTCGGCGGCGGCCAGCAGCTTCTCGGCGTTGGTGTACGTGTTCTGGGCGACGTTGACGAAGTGCTCGTGACTGCGCCGGTAGGCGGCCGCCCGCTCCAGATTGCGGCCCAGGCTGGTGTTCTTGCGCAGGAACATGTCGCCATGCGTGTCGAGCCAGTCGAGAACCTGCACCGCCACGGCAGGTCAGACCCGCGGCCACCTCGAGCGGGTCGGCTGACCTGATCTGACCGCCGTGCCAGATCAGGTCACGCCTCACTGAGCAGCTCCCGACTCGCTGCGGCTGTCTCTCGTCCGTGACACTCGCCGTGACGATAAACTTCTGAACAGGTAGTTTTGGACGCAGATCAGCACAGACCCACCCCGGACCCTGCCCTGAGCGACGCCCAGGGCCGTCGCCCCAGGTCAGACCATTTCGGTTCTGATCAACTGATGAAGTCAGCCAAAGAAGGTTACTGTGCAGTCCCAGGCAGACCAGGGACAGGAGCTAACCAGGGGAGTTACCGTGGTTGGCTATTGGTTTTACGACACGTCGACCGTTGAGTCATATAGCGTCGCCAATCTCTCACGCCGATTGGTTGCGGGCGAAGAGTAGCGACAGGTGAGACTCGAACCCACAACCTTTCGATTGTGAGACGAGCATCTTACCCCTAGACCACTCGTCCCCTGGGGAGTTACCGTGCAGCTTCAGGCAGACCAGGGGCGGAAGCTGACCAGGGGAGTTTGATGTGCGGTCCCAGGCAGACCTGGGGCGGGAGCAGACCAGGGGAGCTACTGTGCAGTTTCAGGCAGACCAGGGGCGGGAGCCGACCATAGGAGCTACTGTGAAGCTTCAGACAGACCACGGGCGGGAGCTGACCAGAGGAGTTACTGTTGAGTTCCAGGCAGACCGGGGGCGGGAGCTGGACAGAGGAGTTACTGTTCAGCTTCAGGCAGACCACGGGTGGGAGCTGACCACGGCGGATTAGCATGCAGTTCCAAGCAGGCCAGGGGCGGGACCTGACCGGGGGGGGTACCATGCAGTTCCAGGCAGACCAGGGGCGGGAGCTGGACAGCGCGCGTCACCTGCCGCAGCGACTGACCATGTTGAGGACGGCTACCAACACCCATGCTTGCCTAGCCATCCGACCAGACCAATTTCTCCTCTCGACACTGAGCTCTACACATTCAGGCTTTGCTTGCAAAAGAGTCTGCTGGCACCAGTGTTCTGGCATTCATTGTCGTAGAATGGAGGCCGGCACGTTAAGGCGTCAAAACCTCAGATGACGTCGAAAAAAGTGCCATGATAGGAACAATTGCGAGCAAAAGATGATACTGACAGATGGACACCGTATCTGCTGGCGAGATTGCTGTGGCACAGATGCCACGGATCGAGTGTGGTGAAAAAGAAGAAGTCGTTACTAGAATTATACGTTGCGAAGTTCCATGGAAATCACATCAGGAACTGAAGGTTCTGTCCGCGTAGTTTTAGACGTCAAATTCGGAATTCCAGGATACTGACTAGCAGACAAACCCAAACAGCATAGTTACTTGGCATAAGAAACTCCAAAAATATCGTCTCAAAGCATGGCATGGTGAAATCCGCTTTCCGAGCGGTACATTGCACTGCTCGGAACTTGCTTTTTGCTGTTCTTGCACCTCATCTGTATGGTACATAAGGCTGTACGGTGCCTTACATGGGGTACACTGAGCTGTTGCTGTTCCTCATCTGTACCGTACATAAGGCTGCACGGTCCCGTACATGGAGTACACTGAGCTGTTGCTGTATCTCATCTGTACCGTACATGGGGCTGCACGGTGCCGTACATGGGGCTGCACGGTGTGGTACATGGGGCTACACGATGCAGTACATGGGGCTACATGATGCCGTGCATGGGGCTGCTCGGTTCCGTACATGGGGTTGCGCGGTGCCATACATGGGGCTACACGGTGCCGTACATGGGGCGACACCGCGATAAACAATACGATAAACATTTTGTGGAAATACTGAGCTTTCGATCATAAATTGCGCAAGTTAATTGACACAAGAAGACTGCCACCGTCCCAAAAGCATCACTCAAGCCTATCCTTGCAACGAGTTCGACTTTACCCATCAGCCATTAGAGTGAGAAGGGTAGAATAACCCAGTTATCTGAAGTGCAGCCAGTTACCACAAGATGACAAGATCCTTGCCGGCAGAGCCGCAACACACTCCCAGACCCGTCCCGGCTTTTCAGTTCATCTGTATTCATCTGGCTGCGGTACGTGACCAGGAAATGACCAGCTCTAGCTCTAGATGAGTCGATTTCCCTCCCGTCGGATATCATGGCGTCGTTCATATGCCGAACGGCGCGCTCATCGGCCCAAAGCCAACCCGACATCCGAGACTGCACTGAGAAGGGCGTGTCTGTCGTCACACCGCCGCACGCGTTGGCCGGACACACCTGTTTGACGTCCTCCTGGAACAGCTTCAACGCCAGCTGCTGGTGCAGTCTGGTCTTCCGCAGCTGCCAATGTTGCTCCACAGCTCTGTGATGGTTCAGGATCTCCCTGATCACCCTGGCCGCACAAAATTGAGAGGTGTCAATGGGTTGGTGGGTCACAGTAGCGTCTGGTGAAAAGGTGAACGGTTTGCTATGTCATTTGTAGCACACCGAGAGCGGCTGTTACAATTAAAAGTTTAGGAACATACACAGGTCGCAGCATGCAACGAGACCTGCAAACAACATAAAGCAACATAATCTGTGCGATGTGATTGACTCATTTATTATTGAGGCGCGAACACACGTTCACTGCAAACTGCCACGTTTCCAATTTCTTGCCTTGCACTCATCATATCTTGCCGAGTGTTTCGTTGCTCTAGAACTAAGGGGCGTTGGTAGCTCAGTGACCTGAGTTGACCTGAGCGTCTAACATGATAGAGTATGGGGTTCGATTCCTCGCGGTGCTCGCCCTCGCTCCCAGGGCGAGAGGCAGGCGATGTCATGTGGCCACAGCTGCTAAGTGTGTCGTAAAGCACAACCAACCAACCGCTAGAACTAACAACAGTAGCTATGGACACCACACCTACTTTTGATATCTGGTGTGCAGCTGAAACGCATGAATAATAGGATACTCGGAAGAGCGATGTTACATATTTGTGCAAGAGTATGCAATGAAAATGATCACACGATGCGCAAATAAAGGCAAAAGTAAAAAGTTCCCGGTCAGTGAGCTCCACATATTGGCAGTTAGCACGCAACGAACAAGAATCAATGATACGAATAAAGTGTGTAGCTTAATATCAGGAACTTCCCAGTGACATGCATATACTAGTAACTAGCGGCCTCCCTGCTGAGGATGGGCTTGGAAGGTGTCACGCCGAGTCAAGCTTCCGATACCACGAGATGAAGAGAAAACATTATAGCCCTGAAGTCAAAAACGGAGGACGTTAGCAACAAACACCGGACGGTGCATAATTATATTTATTGCTGACACATTCGATATCAAATAGCAGAATATACACATAGCTCGGGTTACTTAATATCAAGTGGAGACCGCATAGAAGACATTCTCCCGTTCAATCAGAAACTTGAACCACATTCAACTTGTCATATTTGATAGCTTTTGAAAAGGTACAATACCTGATCATGGTGGCATCAGGTCGGTGCGTAATAGTGATGTGTACCCTGGTGTACCTGCTTCAAGCGGCTGTCGCCAATGAATCCGATAATGCCAGAAAGGCTACGGCCACCACCAGAAAGCCAATGGCTAACACGAAATCCGAGAATGCCAGAAAAGCTACGGCCACCACCAAAAAGCTAATGGCTACCACGAAATCCGAGAATACCAGAAAGGTTACGGCCACCACCAGAAAGCCAATGGCTACCACAAAATCCGAGAATGCCACAAAGGCTACGGCCACCACGAGAAAGCCAATGGCTACCACGAAATCTAAACACCCTAAGAAAGAAAAGGTCACAAGTGATCCGGCCACCGTCACAAGCAAGGCCAGCGGTCAAGTCAATGCTAAGAAGCCTATGGCTAGGATGGACACCAGGGTGGCCGTCAGCGGTGATGACAACAAGGAGAAAATCCCCACCAAACAGGCGCTGTTTTCGGCGGACTTGACCCATGGCGATATCTCGTCGCCGGATCCGGACGCGTACCCGGGGCTGTCCGACTACCAGCGCGAACGGCTGCAGTGTCGCGACAGCAATGGCAAAATGCACAAGCTGGCCGCCAAATACCTATCGTACGGGGTGGAGTGTACCTACTATGAGTGCGAGTACAATACAGACATCAACGGCGCCTCGTGGATGCTGAGCCGCGACATCTTCAAGTGCTGCTTCGAGGAGAAATATGCGTACAAGGAAGGCGCTGTCATGCAGGGTAAATGCACCAAGAAAGTCTGCAAGCGCGACGGAGAGGACAACCAGGTGGAGGGCTCGGTTGCGTGGGAATTCCGCGAGACGGGCTGCAAGCAGTGCTCCATCGGGCTCGTGATGCTGAATAGGACAGAGACGTTCTACACGGGCGAACCGTGCCTGCACTTCGAGTGCGGCGACAAGGGCAAGCTGATCCCGGCGTACGACCCGACCTGCTGCCAAGTCAACGACACCCTGGTGGTGGACGGCCAGCTGGTCATGACGCGCGTCGACGACGACTGCGAGGTGTCCACCTGCCAGGGCGGCGAGCTCACCAGCCCCACCAACTACCAGCCGAACATCACCGAGGACGACTACGTGTCCGGCTGCTATGTGTACTGGAGCCACATCCAGGGCACCTGCTACATCAGCTACACGCGGCCGCTGGCGCTGGCGGCGGCGGCGCGACACTGCGGCCGGCTGGCGCCCGCCCGCAACAGCCGTCTCATGGTGGTCGACTTCGGCGGCATGATCGGCACCATGAGCGACGTCATGGAGCTGGGCCGCTGGTACTGGCTGGTGCTGCGCACCAGGCCCAACTCGCCGCGCTTCATGTGGGACAACACCACCACTCCCGAGCGCTTCCTGGTCGGCCACCACGACCAGCCGACCGTCAAGCGCGTCAACAAGCTGGGCAAGCTGGCCTTCCAGCCGAGTGCTGCCGAGCGCAACGCCTACGTCTGCCAGATGGACCACCGTCCCAGCTGCAAACCCACCGGATACACCGAGCGGCCACCCGGCCACAGACTCGACCAGCTGCGTGAGGAGTTCTGAGAGTGCCGCTGACCAGTACTGCCGCTTGGTACTACGCTGCACCACGCGTGCTGCATCCTGCAGCTCAGTAGATAGAGCGTAGTGCAATGTGCACCGCTACTCTTCAGCTTGGTAGGTGCGGTGTGGCACCACGCCCACCGCTACCCTGCAGTTCGGTGGGTGCCGTGGGAACTGGAGAAGGCCGCTTTAATCCGGTCATGAACGCACTGCTGGCGAGGAGGCACGCGAATGCCACACAAAAATACATCTAGTGAGTGGAAGTACTCGACCGGACGAATTGTGGAAGAACAATGTCAGGAAAGCTTGATACAAACTGTCGCAGTAACAACGACCTTTGATGGAGTGGCACGCTTTTCTTAGTCAGTGTGGCGCTTGGTAAAATGGTTCCCGCTTCCAAGAATTTCCGACATGCCCATGCCCCAACCATGCATGGATCATCGGCTTGAAAGCATATTAGACGTACGGTCTGAAATAGTTATTGAAGCGTTCCAAAACATACACCCGAAAGTCAAAACCGCACTGGATATTGGAATATACAGTCATATGCTTAAATACAGCGGAAGTCATTTGGTCATGAATATTTTTCACTGGAATTGACACAAAAAAACGAGTAATATGTGCAGTTCGCTCGGAAGATGACCAAAGCACACGATGCTCACGCTTCTACGCCAGCATTACGGCTCCGACAGCATGCCATTGGACCTGGGCATCATGGAATGGCAGCCAAATGCAGATAGATATAGCCATATGGACACGTTCAGTCGATCCTGACAGTGTCACGTTCTCTCTGTGTCAAATATTTAACTGGGTGAAAAGCTGGGCATGACTTCCTACCAACCCCGCCCGTCTCTGCGCCAGCTTCCAACGCTGGTGCACGTCCGGTCCCAACACATCACTGTGACAGGCCGCTCGTCGCTGTTGTGTAGCATGCAGTGGCGGTGACGGTGCGGTTGTGTGGCTGTGTTATGGTGTGATGGTGTGATGGTGTGACTGTGTGATGGTGTGACTGTGTGATGGTGTGACTGTGTGATGGTGTGACTGTGGTGGTGTGACTGTGTGATGGTGTGACTGTGTGATGGTGTGGCTGTGTGATGGTGTGACTGTGTGATGGTGTGACTGTGTGATGATGTGACTATATGATGGTGTGACTGTGTGATGGTGTGACTGTGTGATGGTGTGACTGTGTGATGGTGTGACTGTGTGGTGGTGTGACTGTGTGATGGTGTGGCTGTGTGATGGTGTGAGTGTGTGATGGCGTGACTATGTGATGGTGTGACTGTGTGACTGTGTAGTGGTGTGGCTGTGTGATGACATAACAGCGTGATGGTTTGGCTGTGTGACTGTGTGATTGTGTGATTGTCTGACTGTGTGACGAGGTGACGGTGTGGTGGTGTGGCCGTGTGATGAGGTAACGGTGTGACGGTGTGACTATGTGATGATGTGACGATGTGATGGTTGTGACTGTGTGACAAGGTGACGGTGGGATGGTGTGACTGCGTGATGTGACGGTGCGATGGTGTGACTGTGACGAGGTGGCGATGTGATGGTGTGACGAAGTGACGGTGTGGTGGTGTGGCTGTGCGACGAGGTGATGGTGTGGTGTCGTGGCGTGACGTTGTGAAAACGGCTTCACGTCACATCAACTGCCAGGGGACGAGTGGTCTAGGGGTAAGATGCTCGTCTCACAATCGAAATATTGTGGGTTCGAGTCTCACCTGTCGCTGCTCTTCGCCCGCGACCAATCGGCGTGAGAGATTGGCGACGCTATATGACTCAACGGTCGACGTGTCGTAAAACCAATAACCAACCAACCACATCAACTGCCATCGCTATTCACTCATCCCAGTGCTAATTCGGCGGCGAAATATTTCTTATTCTCCATGTTCGTACGGCTAAAGCACATCCTCTCAAAAAGGGAACACGGCAAATGAAGGAAAACAAAACATACTATTATGAGATGAAACCTTTGCCAGAGTGGCAAGATGAGCGTCTTACTCCTCACGAAAAGCACAAAGAGGTCTTCATCGTATGATGTGGCGGTTGACCACCACGCAAGCCCTCGCGGCGGTGGCTATTTATAGCCCGGGTTGAACTTATTGAACTTATTGAATGAGCACGTAAAAAAGTAGACATTTAAACAAAAACGACGGAAGGCCAGTCAAAAATGATAAGGAATGATTACATGCACACTTGTACTGATATACCTACTACAAAGCATGGTACGCTGGAATGATGATTATGCAACATTCAAATGCAGTGAACATTATTCATCATTGCAGATAGTGGGGAAAATTTAGTTGCGAAAGGAAGCGAAAGAGTCGTCCAGATTCATGAGATGTGAATATTCACCTAAAATGTCATGTAGCAAAAGCACGTGACCAAAGTGACGTTTGCGAGCATTTGATGACTGCAGTTATTTGGATTTACGGACATTTCAGCAAAAAGTGAGCATGTAGCGCCCATGACGTGTATGCCTCAAAGTCTAGTAAAGGGTTTTACGATGCTGAGTATATAACCTCAAAGCGGATCGCTCTCAGGTACCCGAATGTGTTTCCAGATTGAAACATCGTCCGCTAGCACGTGCCCACGCGCCAAGTTCCGTGTGTTACTTCCATAAAACAGCCCACGCTCCCTTGCGAACTGTTGGCAAGTAAACAGAACATGTCACACCATCGAAGGTCAGCGCATCGGTCCCACAGGAGTTTCGCGCCGTCGCTTTCAACATATTCAACGACTTCAATTACTTACCGCGTAGTTTATGTGTGTATTGGATGTGTATTTTGTAGTTCAGGCAATTATTCAAGAGAGCATCCAACCGACCGTATTTCTGAATGTCACGTGATTGCCTATTCACTGCGCCTCAGCGTAGCATCGGGGAAAACCCGTTGCTGGCGACAACAGTGCACAGCAATCACTCTACTGGTGGAAAGGCGAAGTTCGTTGTTACTGCTCCATCTCTCCGGTGCACAGATACCACATGCTCCAACTCTCCTTGAAGCTCAACGGACTCAACAAAAAATGTCAACACAAAAATGCTCAACACAAATCAGAAAAGTGAATAAATCCCGTATTTGAGTCCATACCTCCGAGCAAATCAAGTGGAATCCTCATGGGACCCTAGATTGTCCTCGAGCGCCGATCACGTACTTAAGAGCAGAACTTTCGACATAAAACGACCATACCTCGAAAAGGGAAGAACAAAAAAGACACATGGGCGGAACGCAGTGCCAGAGGAAGTGTATTAGCATGATCGAGAGGAGAGGATGTGCTGCTGGGAGGGATGTACGGATGGGACAGGCTAGTTGACATTCGATGACCAGTGGATGGGATGCGAGCTAAGGGTGGATGGAGGCTGTTAAGAGCCCCGGAAGTACCCCCGTGTATCCATATCCCTTTTGAGGGCGGCTACGGTAAACAGAGGGAGCATCGATCCCTGGCCAGTCGAGTAACAACGGCTGACACTACTGCCGAGTGTGGTGGTGATTGTGTGATGAGGTGCCAATGTGGCAGTGTGACGGTGTGGTGATTGTGTGACGAGGTGACAAAATGGCAGTGTGACGGTGTGGTGATGTGGGACAAGGTGACGACAGTGCAGTGTGGCGGTGTGATGGTAGCGTGACGGTGTAACTGTGTGACAGCACGACGATGTGACAGCATCACGGCACGACAATGTAGCGGTGTGACGGTGTGGCGGTGTGACGGTGTGATGGTAGCGTGACGGTGTAACTGTGTGACAGCACGACGATGTGACAGCATCACGGCACGACAATGTAGCGGTGTGACGGTGTGGCGGTGTGATGGTAGCGTGACGGTGTAACTGTGTGGCAGCACGACGACGTGACAGCATCACGGCACGACAATGTAGCGGTGTGACGGTGTGGCGGTGTAACTGTGTGACAGCACGACGATGTGACAGTACCACGGCACGACAATGTGACGGTGTGACGGTATGGCGGTGTGGCGGTGTGGCGGTGTGGCGGTGTAACTGTGTGACAGCACGACGACGTGACAGCATCACGGCACGACAATGTAGCGGTGTGACGGTGTGACGGTGTGGCGATGTGGCGGTGTGACGGTGTGACGGTGTGACTCACCTCAGGACGTGTGAGGCGCCCCCCGAGTAGTCCGCCGCTGGAGTGCCGGGCGGCACGCCGCCGCTGCCACCACAGTTTGACCGCAGATGGGAGCACAGCTGCACCATGTGGTCCAGCTGGTACAGCAGCTTCTTACTGGTGCTATGCACCTGGCGACAGAAGCGTCAGCCGTGTCAGTGCGCACGAGTTGGTTATTGGTTATTGGTTTTACGACACGTCGACCGTTGAGTCATGTAGCGTCGCCAATCTCTCACGCCGATTGGTCGCGGGCGAAGAGTAGCGACAGGTGAGACTCGAACCCACAACCTTTCGATTGTGAGACGAGCATCTTACCCCTAGACCACTCGTCCCCCACTCAGTGACTCAGTCGTCAGTGCGCACGAGGATCCGGATCGAAACTGTTGTGTATTTTACAATATTTTCGTAAATTCGTTTTGGAAAAAGAAGCCTTGTGAGCAAGTTAGTGCAGTTTGCTTTCACAATCGGACAATTAAAAGACATTGCCAACACGGCCGCCCAGTGATTATTGGGCTTTTGCAGGACGACATACCGAAGCATAGATCACCTACTGTAGGCCACCAAACCAAGGATGATTGGGTCCATCAACCAACGTCAAGAACCGAATCGAACATTCCTTATAGTACAGGATAAATCACACGAAACACCACGTACATCAGCATGTTTTCCTTTACGTCAGCCCAGGTCTGGGAAGAGCATGAACGAGTATTTCGTAGCCTAAGAGTAGCTGTGGTGGATGCAGAGCTTACTCTAATCTTCATGCACTTTTTACGAAACAAGTCATATATTGAAGTGTATGTAAATATGCCATATTAAATGCTTGTATAACTGCATTTTGGAAATTCATACCCTATCTAGTATCAGCTACATCAATAAATATATATATATATATATATATATATATATATATATATATATATATATATATATATATATATAAATATATATATATATATATATATATATATATATATATATATATATATATATATATATATGAAAAATATGAATTGAGTGCATGTAGATACAACGGCACATACAGTCCCGACATTGAGAGCATGCCAGGGTGGGAAACACAGCCTGTCTGGGCCTATTTCCATCCCGAACATTATCCTCTGCAGAATATTATCCATATCCATTTCCTTCCTTAAACCTCGAATCAGTCCTTCGATGATAACTCCAAACTCACTGCTGTTTGACAACCGTAACTCACTGCACTGCACGCCAAACCAAACTCGCTGTTGCTGCGACGTCACAACACACTGGGAAGTATCAAAGCAAGTTCGTGACATCCCACACAGGAAGAAAATTGTTATCTCCGGAGCAGATGGCCTAGAAACGTTCCCTTCCGCACCCAGGAATCAAAATGAAAACTTCAACCAGTTCGACAGGCCACTTTTCCTGCGCATAGCCACAGCTACTTGTGACGCCGTCAGTTTATTTCTGTATGCATACCTAGACTTGTCTTGCTATCTCCTACATGCCTTTGACAGAGGGTATGGCGGGTGTTCTTGGCTTACCCTGGTGTGCCACTGACAGGGGGTCTGGGTGTCCTGGCGGTTTATCCCAGTCCCTGACAGAAGCCCTGAGTGTTGTCGGCCTACACCGGTACACCTCTCACAGGTTTGAGCATACGATCGGTGTACTCCGGTATACCCCCGACAAATGGTCTGGGTGCGTTGTCCGCCTACCTCGGCATACCCCTCACTCCCCCCGGCAGATCTGGGTGTGCTATCTGCTGACCTTTAGTTCGTTAGTTATTTGGGCTTTAGGGCGCTTCGACCAGAATTATCTGCTGACCTCGGCATACCCCCAACAAAGAGTCTGGGTGTGCTGTCCACCATCCTCGGCATACCCCCCCCCCCCCAACAGATATGGGTGCGCTGTCCGCCTACGTCTGTATATCCCAGACAGGGGTCTTGGTGTGCTGTCCGCCTACCTCGGTATACCCCGACAGGGGTCTGGGTGCGCTGTCCGCCTGCCTTGGCATACCCCTGGCAGAGGTCTGAGTGTGCTGTCTGCCTACCTTGGCATATCCCTGGCAGAGAGGTCTGAGTGTACTGTTCGCCTACCTCGGTATACCCCTGGGTGCGCTGTCTGCCTATCTCGGTATACCCCTGGGTGCGCTGTCTGCCTACCTCGGTATACCCCTGGGTGCGCTGTCTGCCTACCTCGGTATACCCCTGGCAGAGGGTCTCATACAGAGCCAGATGCCGGTGGATGGCCGCCTCCACTTGCTCCACAACGCCCGGGATCTCCGGATCCTTGCAGCTCTGCAGCCAGCCGGGCACCTTCTCCACGTACTGCAAGGCCAGCAAGCCGGTGAGACGGACACAAGGGAGGGAGCACACACCAGCCAGACACGCCCACCGACGCAGCTGAGACCCGTTCCACCTCACAACTGGCCATCAAGACCCACACAAACACCAGGGGACCTGCATGCATACACACAGACAGCAACAAAAATAATAGTTTGGTAGACTTGCCGACAGTTTGCTTTCGCGCGCAAGCAGAGCCATGTCAAGGGCGCTTCACTTACATCATGAACAGACCAGTGCGACGTCTACATCATGAACAGACCAGTACGACGTCTACACCATGAACAGGCCAATACGACGTACACATCATGGACAGACTAGTACGACATCCACACCAGGGCGGTTGTGAACAGTGCTCTCCCTTAAAACGGCAGCCCAATGCAACTGCATAGAGAGGCAGCGGGGAAGACGGCGTGCCTGGGTATGCTGCAGTATTGGGCGAAGCAGCAGTATATTCAGCGCACGAGCTGGCACGCGCCTGCAGTGCTGTTCGTTAACAGGAGAGGGCCAAGGCGAAGTAGGTAACTCACATGTGAAACCAGTGACTACAATGTGACAAAGGACTACAATGTGACACAATGTGACACCGACTACAATGTGACAAAGGAAGCCGACGTTAGCTATTTGGAAACCAGCGCTGACCAACAGGTGTCACTTCTTGTCTCGAATATCTGTACCGAGGCTAACAAAATACAACAGCATTGATGACACAAAACAATCCATCCTGAGAGCATCATTAAACACAGCACGCACCACAAATATGCGTGTTTCTTTTAATCCACATCGATCGTTGGCATCCACATATTAGACACGGTTTCAACAGGTCCCAGACATTTTTTTCCAAATGCCGCCAGCAGTATCTTATTAGGTCTGTTATAATTGTCACAATTGTTATTGTATACATATCATGTAATCAAGAACAAACGGCTTGACATGCGAATCTCACCTGTTCTGCCTTTTGATGAAAGCCAACGGCCAAGGCCAACACGGTGGTACGCTCGTCCAGTCCTGCGGCGAGATCCTTCCAGCTGCGCTCCATACGAGACGCCACCTGCCGTACGGAGACAAACGTGTGCTACAGGCACTCACCAGCAGCAGGTGTGCTACAGACACTCACCAGCAGCAGGTGTGATACAGACACCCACCAGCAGCAGGTGTGATACAGACACCCACCAGCAGGTGTGCTACAGACACTCACCAGCAGGTGTGCTACAGGCACTCACCAGCAGCAGGAGTGCTACGGACACTCACCAGCAGCAGGTGTGCTAGACACTCACCAGCAGCAGGTGTGCTACAGACACTCACCAGCAACAGGTGTGCCACAGACACTCACCAGCAGCATGTGTGCTACAGGCACTCACCAGCAGCAGGTGTGCAACAGACACTCACCAGCAGCAGGTGTGCTACAGACACTCACCAGCAGCAGGTGTGCTACAGACACTCACCAGTAGCAAGTGTGCTACAGACACTCACCAGCAGCAGGTGTGCTACAGACACTCACCAGCAGCAGGTGTGCTACAGACACTCACCAGCAGCAGGTGTGCAACAGACACTCACCAGCAGCAGGTGTGCTACAGACACTCACCAGCAGCAGGTGTGCAACAGACACTCACCAGCAGCAGGTGTGCAACAGACACTCACCAGCAGCAGGTGTGCAACAGACACTCACCAGCAGCAGGTGTGCTACAGGCACTCACCAGCAGCAGGGGCGTCTCGCATCAGATCGGCCTACCAGAGACGACAATCAGCAGCAGGATATCAGTCCGAACACGTGAGGCCACCACAGTGACGATGGCACCCATCGCAGACATACCTGCTGGATGTGCTGAGACGCGTAGTGCTTCGAGTCGATCAGCTTGGTCGCCTCCGTGAGGATGCGGTTCAGGTTGACGTACACGTTCTGCGGCGGAGCAAGTCCTTCGTCAGTGTCGAACGTCAGCCGCCGCCGACAGCACAACTCAAACAACAACGACGGAGGGCACTGATATGTCCCCTCCCTAGCTTTGATCTTCTGTTCACGACGTACACGTCTGTGCCCGCGCCGTCAGCACGCGCATTCACCAGAGCCATCGCATGTCGTCAGTCCAGTGGGAGGGGACACTGTTTCGAAGGCAATGCAGAGCGAGTGAGGCCGATGGGAATAGTGGCGTCCCCACGCATCCTGCACCGGCTGGTACAAGCTAAATTTACACCGGCGGCAGACCGTTCAGAGAAATCGCGACTTGACAGGCTTAATCACTTCTGCATGGTCGGCAAAGTTATCACCTTCGAACGCGGCTGCAACTTGGTGAATTTAAGTCGTCAGTGCTGCTACGCAAAATATCACGAAATCCAGCGTATCTTGACTTCCGGGTCGGATGCTACATGGCTAATTAATGTTATTAGGTAGTGTTATAATGTCTAACATGTTTGCGTGCTAGATACACCCAGCAAACAACGTTAGTATAAACCTGTCGTGCCTCCTCACCCCTTCTCTCTCCCCTCTCCCTGCTGACATCTCCTTCATCAGACGTGCCGCACTGCCATCCCATCTTCGCCAGGTATATTCCTTATCACCACCCCACAGGCTTCAGCCCGTCCAGCTCGCTATGTTCATTTTGAAAGCGCCCCCTCGCCGTCCTTGTGCTCCCCCCCTCACCATCAGAAGTGTCTATTAATGTCACCATTAATGTCTCCAACATTCGACAAATAACCGCAAACTAACCCCACTCAGCATTCATATGATATCCCCATCCCCCCCCCTCCCATTGAAGCACATCGTTCAATCACACATATCACTTATGCTCCCTCACCCTCCCACTCCACTAACAATCCGCACGAGGTGGCCCTTTCACCCTCGCCTCATCATCTCAAACTCTGGCCTGGACGTCTGAGTGAAATGTCTTATTACCTGCCAGAGGGCTATGCTTGATGTGCTAAGTGTCGCAGTAGTCCGGATGGACTTGAGACTCTCGGTATTGTTGTTGATGTTTTGTGTGCTGGAGTGCGGCAGCAAGGAGCATGATTGTAACAAAAAGTTGGGCATTCAATTGATCCTGTCCTTAATCTTTAGAGAACTAAGTTATAGTAAAACCACATTCTATCTTCATGACAATTAAACTTTCGAGCACGACTGCCCATCACCAATATCGGAAACTACTTTTTGAACAGATTGAATGCAGTGCTGTGCACGAAAATTATATTTTTAGTAAAATATAATACGATTTTGCTCCCACCTTTTTCTCTAAAGATCAAGAAGCGTGAATAAATGAATACCTATAAATGACTAATGAATAAATGCCTGACGCTTTGCTCCTTACAGATACAAAGAAGTGTTACTTAGCTTAAGGTTTAACCTCACCAGAACTTAATCAATAGCAGCTGGTGTCACCGATGGAACGGTGTTAGCCGTAAGTATCAAGCGGAAGCGCTAGGCCGTAGCTATGCATATTGCAATGTAATTTCTAGAGCCGTGCGTGTCTCGAGGCGGCTTGGTCGCTGACACTAGAACTTAATCAATAGCAGCTGGTGTCACCGATGGAATGGTGTTAGCCGTAAGTATCAAACGGAAGCGCTAGGCCGTAGCTATGCATATTGCAATGTAATTTCTAGAGCCGTGCGTGCCTCGAGCCGGCTTGGTCGCTGACGGCGGCGACGTGACACACGTCTGCGCGGCCTGCACGCCTCCTCCGCTCATTAGTCCCGCACAGCGCCGGAGCCTGGCGCTCGCGAACGAGACAAACAGCGAGTCGCTGTTTGTTTGGCGTTCTTCAGCAGTGCGAAACTGGTGCGTGAAACGGCTAAAGTAGCCACTCCACGCGTATAAAGGATGCAAGTGGCTGAAGCAATCAGCAAGCGATATAATATCAATAATGCACACCGATATATAGTATATGCTCCAAAGTAACCTCTGTCTTACTACTTGCAACAATACACACAATTACACACAATTTTCACAACCATGGACGACGAAATTATTCTAAAAATGTGGTATGGACGCACATAAGATGATCACGGGAAGCATTGTCCTCCCGCGCTCTCGCCATGCTGGTTTGCCTCACCATTGAGGAGAGTGCGGAGTGACTGTGATGCTCCTGCAACTGCTTGCTCTCGCAGTAGGAGCGACCCACGTCCACGTAGCTGTGCAGGAACTGGTCGCGCTTCTGGCGGACCGTCAGCATCGTCTGCCCAAGCGGCCCGCCAATGTTTTACAGCACACATCGCACCACAGCGCGCAGGGTTGTCAACATAAGTCAGCGGTGGCTGCGGCTGATTACTGCTAGTCAGACAACGCTGGATTGGCTGGGTCAGCTACTCGTCGGCCAATGTTGCTTTGGCTGGGTCAGTTACTCGTTGAAAAGTGTTGCATCGGCTGGGTTAGCCACTCGTGTGAGACACGTGGACACAAGGCTCAACATCACCACCACAAGGCGATACGCCACTGACCCCAATACCCAGCTCCCTTGGTGTTGATCACGAGGCGCGGTTATCGATGCACACAACATAGTGTACGTGTACGTGGCAAACTACCAACGCTCGCCGAGAAGCAGACCGCTGGCATGCTGTTCCCATCGAACGGCGGCATCCGATAGGAATGCTCCGCCGCGAGCACATCCTCGCCTGACCCCGCCGGGGGAAAGTATTATCCCCCCCCCCATCTCGTCACAGACACAGTTTACGATTTACCTTTACCGCTTACCATTTACCACAGTTTACCCCCACATTTCACCACACACAGCATCGCCCTTCCCCACCCAACTACGGCGTCCGTACCTCCTCCACCTCCTTCTCGAAGATCTTCAGCTGCAGCGCCTGATCGAGCTCGTTCTTTTTGTACTGCCACAGCTGCTGCAGGTGGCGCGAAGTGATCTGTATCGTCTCCAGTGTGTGCATAATCTGCCGGGTCAGACCATGTCAGGCCGGTGAGGTCAGGTGCGATCGCGTCGGGTCAGGTGGCCATGACAGGCCAGGTTGGATCGGTTCAGACATAGCCGGCCAGACGGCACCGGATGGGTAAACAGGTCAACTAACGTTACCCCCCGGTCGTGTAGGCCAGTTAACACATAACCTATGGATTTAAGACAAGGCACACATATTTTCATGTTGATTCTTTACATGGAATGTCGGGCATGTTGTGTAATTTTAATGAGTTTTTTGCAGCGAGATATGAATTGTACGGGTGTAACTGTTGGTCCGATCAAATATCAACAGGTGTAGGCAGACATGATAAGCTATCCACAGGTGTAGGCTGGCATGATCAATCATACATAGGTGCACAGCAATATAATCAGCGATCAGTAGGTGTAGGCTGATCCCATCCAATATCTTCCAGCAGTATATTGATGAAGCACAGTGAGTTAATTGCCCCTTGCAATGGCTGCCAAATGTTGATGACATTGGTGGGGATAATACAAAAAGGATGAGTATCAAATGGAAAATTGAGTTATTTAATAGCTGGAACAGCCATGTATTTTAGATGGAGGGCTAGGACTTTTGGGTTCATTATTTGCACGGAATGTCACACATAACTGCACATGATATATAATGATATATTATGGAATTTCAATGTAGCAGTTAATGTAATCAATTATCAATAGGTGTAGGCAGACATGCTCAGCTATCTGCAGGTGTAGACTGATGTGATCAATCATACATGGGTAGGTGTAGAGTAACATAATCAGCGATCAGTAGGTGTAGGCCAATGTCATCCAACATCATCCAGCAGCATTTTGATGAAGCAAAGTGAGCAAGATGCTCCTCTCTGCAACTGCTGCCATATTTTGATGATGTTCGTGGAGATAATGCAAAAAGAGATGACTATCAAATTGAAAATTGAAGTGATTCATTAGCTAGAACTGCTATGGATTTTAGGTGGAGTACAAGGATTGTTGGGCTAATTTTTACATGGAATGTCAGGCATATTGTGCAATTTCAATGAGTTTGAGAAAAGCATTACACGTATGCTACTGCTAGAGCCTGAGCTGATTTGTGCAAAATGCAATGACAGTCTGGTATTATTGTGCTTTAGGGTATTCATGAGACATGTTTTCCAAACATTTTACCCCCATGAAGCAAGCAAAGTGGTTAGGTTTGGCTAGGTTAGGTTAGTTTTTTTTTAACATTCTCAAATATTATTTCATTTTAAATATATAATATGGGTGCTATTGTTCTTTAATGTGTTCACAAGACAAATTTTACACATATTTTGCCTGCATAAAGGAAAGAAATTGGTTAGGTTTGGCTAGGTTAGGTTAGGTTAGTAGGTTTTTTAAGTTGGAAAATATTTTAATTTTTTCAAATAAAAAATTGGAAATTATATGTCTTCAAAAGCAGGTTATGCTAGGATTGGTTGGCTTAGTTCTTTCAAAGTGGGAAAATTTTAAGAAAATAAATCGTTTAACACTTTTAGAATTAGTATTTTGTTTTCTCCAAAGGAAGGTTAGGCTAGGTTAGGTTAGGTTAAGTTGCATTTTGTTTTTGTTTTTTTAAACATCACATTTCATTCTGTTACCTAACTCAAAGCCCCTTTCCTTTGTTTGCTTTTATTTTGTTCACAAACTGAAAAGTAAGCATTTGGACAGATGAGTGGTCCAATTATCTTTTTCACACACTGTCACATTGTCACATTGTCTTGTTCACACATTGTCACACATTGTCATGTCACATTCCTAAACATTGCATTGGAATGATAAATTAGCATAATTCATAAAACACCTTAAAGCACAAATTGACCCCTCTGGTGTCCCACAGTCAGGGGTGTTGTTTTATATACTTTTGAGGAGGAAAGTGACACCTCAATGTTGGCTCTGCCCCCCCCAAAAAAAGTAAACCCTAAACATGGGACCCTATGGAGTGTCCCCCCCCCCCAATCCATTTGAGCCTGCCCATTGCCTTTACGTATTTCCCCCCCCCCCCCACAATAATTTTCATAAATCAACACCCATGCCCACAGCTATCAAGATACTGGTAGCTCTGTCCAGCAGTGGTACACATACATTGAAATGTTCGTCGCGGCAAGCAGGGCGACTGGCAGTGATCAGCGTACCGTCTCGGCCTGCAGCCTTCACTCCACAACTCCCCGACCTTGTCGATCGTCGGCAGGCCGATGAATATGGCTGCTGGCTCACTTACAGTTGCGTGTGCACACCTTTGCACAAAACAAGAATAATAGCGCCGTTTTCTACGATCCATTCGTCCCCGACGATCATACGCGATTCAAGCTAAAACTATCGCGAGCATTGCAAACTTGGCAGCGTCCTATATGAGAATCAAATCCAGTCCATCCCTCATTTGAATCAACTACATATTCGAGGTCGAAGATCGACTGAACACGATAATTGCAAAAACATTTTCCATAAATACCGTCTTCAGATACTTTTGGCACATATTTTTCATTCGGTTCGCTTTTTAATGCAGAGGGAAATATGTCAACACTTTTGGAGATGTAAATGCTTTGACTGGACATACAATTGAATATAACGTAGTAGCCACCACTGACTATCTCCCACTTCGTCATCAGCAATCTGCACCAGGGTAGATACTGCCGTTATACCCAACTATACCTTTCAAGGAGGGAAACGGAATTAGCAGCTTCGAACACGTAATTACTATATTACTACTAGTGCTGGCTTATTGTTGGGTGATATTGTCTTGCCTGCCTCAAACGCCTCAATGAAAATATTCCCGGCCTATGCTTCGCTGCGCCAGCATACAAAATACAGATACAGGATTATCCTCAGTTTTGTCGGGAAAAAATCATATAATGTACAAAACTATTCGGGCAGTGCATTAACTCCGTATGTCTTATGCGCAGCGAAACTGAAACATGCCTGATGCGTACCAATTCATACCATATCAGAGGAAAAAAGCTGTGACGCCATGAAGACTTGAAGGTGAACTTTGGTGTACCTTCAAATTAAAGGTATCTTAAATCAAATGGCTGGCAGTCGAGCATCGCTGAACTCATTTGGTGACG
Organism: Ashinkailepas kermadecensis; assembly: GCA_034440615.1. Taxonomy (NCBI): domain Eukaryota; kingdom Metazoa; phylum Arthropoda; class Thecostraca; family Neolepadidae; genus Ashinkailepas; species Ashinkailepas kermadecensis. The sequence goes on along the minus strand of JAOTOM010001501.1, from coordinate 29,333 downwards.
TCACAGATATGTTGACCAATCACAAAGCGAAGAATTATAAAGCGCTTCTTTTAATTATTTAAGTAATTCAAGGATTAAAAAAATATATGACACCATCGTCTTTAGAATCAAAAATGAAATTTGCAAAACAAAAAACATTTCTACAAATCAAACAAATCGACAATTTCCACATCAGAGACGTCCCTCAAATCAAAGCAGTTCATGACCGTTTTCGGGCAGCTTTGTGCCCTGTGGGGCTCAGCCAAAATAGGTATCGTGACATCCCGCCTCCTACCCTGGCCTCGTACGCAGTATTGAAATTCCTAAGCCTTAAAGTTCCTCCCTGACTCACATCATGTCTCCGATATCCCGAAATTCCACATAAATTCCTCCACCCACACCCTCTCGCCGCGAACTACGTACAAACTGTTGCCACAGCCACGCCTGCTCTCAAAGGACGAAAGTGAAGACAAACTCTTCCCAGGGTCGCTCGATTTGGGCACGAGAACTTGCGGCACAGACGGTCTGCATTCCAAACTTTCGGGCTGAGTTCCCAGTGTGAGAAGCAATGGTAGAGTCCCCATGAGCAGAACCACGACCGATCCCGACGGGACGGGAAGGGGAACACGCAGGGTCGCACGTCTCTGCAGGTGGCGGGTCGGTGGCACAGCTTCCGCCAGGCAAGCCGGCGTCCTGGTCCTTTTTGAATGGTCCGTGGGGCTTTGTTTTAGTCATATATGGAAGTGTGCGCGTTCGTTCGGCACCGTGAGATGTTCCACCACCCGGGGCTCTTCGGTGGTTTCACCACGGCCTGCTGCCGTGACAGCAGGACGCCAAACATCCGCGGAACTATACGGGGCGGGCGACGCCCTCGCGCGATCAGGCCGGAGAGGTTCACCACCTCGATCGGACTACAGCGCCGCCCAGCCCTCGATCCCGGTCGACCGGCCGGCAGGAGCCAGGCCAAAGCCCAGACCTCCAGCACTGCGCTTTGACCGCCAGTGGGAGCGTCTCCTCCATTACGTCCGTACCACACCACGTCGCACAGGTACTACTGGTCATCGCGATACCTCGCCAGGGGAGATGCATCCCTTGTCCATGGCCTGAAATTCAGCGCTCATGCCCATGTGGTTATCGTAAAGAAAAGGCTGTTCACTTTATGCTTGGCTGGCCGTTGCATAGTTATTAGCCAGAGAACGGTCATGATGACTACTCCCCAGGCCGTTCCGCTGACTGGCAGGACCATCATGTCTACTCTTCCGCAAAAGGAGACCTCTAAGTTACTTGCCTTCGATACAGATGTGACGGAAATGAAAGACCGTTGATCGTCACGGCCATCTACGCATTTTTATTTAAACCAAGACATTCGACACAACCTGCGACGGACCTAGGAGACTCAACATAATACTAACATAATCGCATGGAGCAGACAACAAATCTCCAAAATGAGCCCTTCCGCAGGCGGACAATTGGGTGCTGTTAAAGGCAAGTTGCAATGCAAGATGTGACTAAAGTGAAACAAATCCACCTACACAATACGGAGAGGCACAGCTTAAGTCAATTGACATTGGTGTCAACCCATTTGGTACTTTCAACTTGTTCAATGTCTTGCTAAACAAATATGGATCTGAATCCGAACGTGCATCCCACGTCGCACCGTATAATACCCGCCGACTAGCAGCGCAACAGCCCGCCGGGGAGGGGCGGCAGTACGCACCTGTGGCATGCACGACTGCAGATCAGGGTTGGCCAGAATCATGCTGCAGGAGCTGTCGCGGCTGGCGCCGGCGTACCCGGAGTCACAGCCGCTGTCGCTGTCCTCGCCCAGCCTGCCGACACGGCACCTGATGTCACGGCGCGAGATCGGGCACGGCTGACCAGGAGGTACGTCAGAACAGGCCAGGCGATACAGTACCTCACGTCACGGAGCGAGATCGGGCATGACAGACCAGGAGGTACGTCAGGACAGGGGATACGGCACCTCACGTCACGGCGCGAGATCGGCCACGGCAGACTAGGAGGTACGTCAGAACAGGCGATACGGCACCCCACGGTACAACACGGGATGGAGCATGTCAGATCAGGAGGTGCTGCCCGCACGTCAAAACAGGAGATACGGCACCTCGCGTTAGACTACGAACCTGAACGACTGCATAAAAGACTTACAGAAACAAAGACAACACAACGGCAACAATACCAGCAACCCATACTCCCGATGCATACACATAATAGAAAATCGCATACACTGGCACTGTTCAGATAATGGACCTCCAGTCCACACCTCGATTGTGATTTTCCGTCGCAGGCAACTGGCCCTAACCGCACGGTCCGAGCTGCTCTGCACGGCACTCCTCTGCTCTGCTCTGCACGGCACTCCTCGGCCACCGTCCGACGGCAGCTCTCGGCGGCCGTCTCCAGCCAGCCGTGAGCCGCCGGCCGATCACTCGCGCGACACCGCAGGCCGACAGCCCGCCGGCCAACGGCCACTCTACCCGGCAGCCACCTCCACCTGCAGCAGGCCTTTATTCACCCAGCCGTCTCTCCCTGCCCAGCAGCCATCCCCACCCGCAACAGGTCTACCTGACGGCTGCTCCTACCCAGCGATCGTCCTAACCCAACAGCCTTCCCCAACCAGATGCCGTCCATACCCAGCGGCCTTCCGCAACCAGGGGCCGTCCTTACCCAGCAGCCTTCCCCTACCAGAGGCCGTCCATACCCAGCGGCCTTCCCCAACCAGAGGCAGTCCTTATCCAGCGGCCTTCCCCAGCCAGGGGCCGTCCTTACCCAGCAGCCTTGCCCAACCAGAGGCCGTTCATACCCAGCGGCCTTCCCAAACCAGAGGCCGTCCTTATCCAGTAGCCTTCCCCAACCAGAGGTCGTCCTTACTCGAGTAGCCTTCCCCAACCAGAGGCCGTCCTTACCCAGCAGCCTTCCGCAACCAGAGGCCGTCCATACCAAGCAGCCTTCCCCAACCAGAGGCCGTCCTTATCCAGCAGCCTTCCCCAACCAGAGGCCGTATATAACCAGCAGCCTTCTTCAACCAGAGGCCGTCCATACCAAGCAGCCTTCCCCAACCAGAGGCCGTCCATACCAAGCAGCCTTCCCCAACCAGAGGCCGTCCATACCAAGCAACCTTCCCCGCCCAGCAGCCATCCATACCCAGCAGCTTTCCCCGCCCAGCGGCAGTCCCCACCCAGCGGCAGTCCTCACCCAGCGGCATTCCCCACCCAGCAGCCGTCCATACCCAGCAGTCATCTGTGCCAGCCCATTCATCGAGATGTTTTACCGGGAATTAGCTTGCACCAGCAAAAAAAACAAAACAATGACATCACCGCAGTGAAGATAGAAAACATAACGCACGAAATAACTACTCAAGAGATACCGAAATGAGACGACCTCTGCTCTGGTCTGCCAAATCAACTAAAACACACTCATGGTGAGCTCAGTACGCACACACCTTGGATTCCATTGGCAGCCTTACACGACATACTGCCCTCTAACTTTGTATCGATATTTTCAAGTCATGCCTTCTCGTGAGACTGATGTGCTTGCTTGCAATATAACTCGAGAATACATTGCAAGACTATGTCTTTGAACTCACAGCGCCAATCATTGAGAGTTCCACACACGCCGGCCAGCTGACTGCCGGCCGTCACGGTCAGATCATCTACCGACTTGCCGCCGGCAGGTGGCACCCATGTGCCGGGGGTTTGCCGCAGTCTCCACCTGCCCCGTATCAGGCGACCGCACCTGCATCAGGCGTCCTCTGCCGGCCAGCAGTCCACCTACCTCTGCAGCAGCTGCTGGCCCAGCTTGTCCATGTCGAGGGCGCTGTTTTTGAACACCTTTTTGCGCAGCTCGGCGTGCCGGTCAATGGCGCGGCGTGCAGCGGCCACGTCACCTGGAGCTGTGGCCGGCCCTGTCTCGTGGCTGAGCTCCTCCCGCAGGTCATCCATCCGGTCCAGCACCTCTGTCGTCTGCCAGAGGAACTCCTCCACCGCCTGTCGGTCCGGTCAGGTCAGGTCAGGTCAGGTCATCCATCCGGTCCAGCACCTCTGTCGTCTGCCAGAGGAACTCCTCCACCGCCTGTCGGTCAGGTCAGGTCAGGTCAGGTCAGGTCATCCATCCGGTCCAGCACCTCTGTCGTCTGCCAGAGGAACTCCTCCACCGCCTGTCGGTCAGGTCAGGTCATCCATCCGGTCCAGCACCTCTGTCGTCTGCCAGAGGAACTCCTACACCGCCTGTCGGTCAGGTCAGGTCAGGTCAGGTCAGGTAATCCATCCGGTCCAGCACCTGTCTTCTGCAAGAGGAACTCCTCCACCGCCTGTCGGTCAGGTCAGGTCAGGTCAGATCAGATCATCCATCCGGTCCAGCACCTCTGTCGTCTGCCAGAGGAACTCCTCCACCGCCTGTCGGTCAGGTCAGGTCATCCATCCGGTCCAGCACCTCTGTCGTCTGCCAGAGGAACTCCTACACCGCCTGTCGGTCAGGTCAGGCATCCATCCGGTCCAGCACCTCTGTCGTCTGCCAGAGGAACTCCTACACCGCCTGTCGTCAGGTCAGGTCATCCATCCGGTCCAGCACCTGTATCTCTGCCAGAGGAACTCCTCCACCGCCTGTCGGTCAGGTCAGGTCAGGTCAGGTCATCCATCCGGTCCAGCACCTCTGCTGTGGCTGGGCGGAGAACGCACCATGTGTGCTGCGTCCTCTGCTGTGGCCGGGCGGAGAACGCACCACGTGTGCTGCGTCCCACCTAGCAAACGAACAGCATCACGTATGCCACATCCCGGTCTCGTCTCGCAGTGGGCAATTCCCCCGAGCAAAATCAGAATCGGAATCGGAATAATTTAATGTCGGAAAATGCGTGCCAAATGAAGATACATTGCATCGCACCGTAGCAGGCAATTCAGATTCCATTATCGAGACGAGAGACTCCTTCCTCGTCTCGTTCCATAGCCCTGTCACGTCCGTTTTACAACTCGCTGCTTCCCCGTGCTTTAATTAACTTAAACATTAAATTGATTAATTTAAACTAAATAATTAAAATAATTTAAACATTATATTAAAAACATTCAATTATTATCAGTTCATTTCATTCTTAAACAGTAATTCGATTACAACTGGCCAAGTCAATGTTGTGTAAGCAAATACTAAAGTATCGAGTTGAATAAACGAGCAGATCACTGGCGCTCGCTTCTCCACCATTTGTTAAACCTAATAGTATTTCTACTACGTGCCACGAACATGCTGCTCGTCCTTGAATGGCTCATTCGCCAGCTGCCCAAGCGCTGTGATGAGCAAAAATAATAACTTCAGCACGCCACCGTGAATAGCTTTGTCTGTTTCTGACTGCGATGGTACCCAAACACCAAGAAAACGCAACCAACATTCATACACACATACATGCGTACACGCATATATGCATGCGGCACCTGATTCAACAACGAGTTATATGAGGTAAACCTGTCATCCTACAGTCATACGGTGGTGTTTTAGCTCCGCAATCCTAGAACCAGTTTAAAATGGGCCGGACGCTTGGAACGACACTGGTCTTACCAGATCCGCCCGCGGCTTATCAGATCATACGCTGCGTGACGCGACAAAACTCGGGGCGAAGCCGCTCGGTACCATGTGTCAACAAGTAAAGTAAACGCATACACGTCATGTTTAACGTGCGACTCAAAGCGCAATGAGTCTGCCTTGCATGGCTGTTGACTCACCGTTCGGAGTTCCACCCAGGTTGAGTGATCGTAGGGGTACGACCCACCCAGGTCAGCCGTCAGCTGGCCAGGGTCAATCGCCTTGTGAAGCCCGTCCAAACCCACCAGGTTGGTCTGCCGGAGGAAGGCCTGCCTCAGAGGAGAACTACATGGCGATGACCACATCGCTCAATTGTCGCACCGCCCGCGGCGCAGCGACACAAGTCAGCGAACCGGCCCGTAAATTCAGCCGTCGCATAGCTCACAATCTCAGCCGACAGCTCGCCGTCGTTGTCGGCGATCAACGCCGCGTCACAGGCAGCAGGACACTTGCGGGTGGGGAGGCGCGGCGCCTTCCGAGCTGTTCAGCACACTCGCGGCCACACGAGCGGCAGCGCTGAGAAAACACCACGGCCGGGAGCACCCTCCGGGCGGCGCAAACAAACTGCCGCTGCGATAACACGGCGGCAAGGCTGCCACTCGGAAATTGGTGAACCAGATGTTCCAGCGTTCCAGCTACCACGCCACACCGCCGGATCGGTTCGGTCGGTCTCGCTGCGGGGCGCACAGGCGACTCAATGCTCACGACAGCAATAGTCCGCACGGCACCCGTTCCTGGAGTGACCGATAAAGACACGATTCTCAAGAATTTCTATCGTGTTTGTTTACAAACACCCTGATGAGCGGCCCGCACCTCGACTCCAGACACGCTGCCAGGGGAGCCGTGATGGGCGGCCAGCACCTCGACTCCAAACACACTGCCAGGGGAGTTGTGATGGGCGGCCCGCACCTCGACTCCAGACACACTGTCAGGGTGTCTGGACACACTCCAGGGACCGTGATGGCGCCCCCCCAGACACACTGCCAGGGGAGCCGTGATGGGCGACCCGCACCTCGTCTCCAGACACACTGCCAGGGGAGTTGTGATGGGCGGCCCGCATCTTGACTCCAGATACACTACCAGGGGAGCCGTGATGGGCGGCCCGCACCTCGACTCCAGACACACTGCCAGGGGAGCCGTGATGGGCGGCCCGCACCTCGACTCCAGACACACTGCCAGGAGAGCCGCGGTGAGCGCACTAACTGGGTCTTCACTCAAAGGGAGACCACGGCAGCGACAGCCCACAAGACTCGGGGATACTGACGGGACACTGACGGGATATCGACGGGACACTGACGGGATACTGACGGGACACTGAGGGGATATTGGTGGGTCACTGACGGGACATTGACGGGATCCTGCGGGACACTGATGGGGCACTGACGGGGCACCGACGGGACACTACGGGATGCTGGCGTGATACTGACGTGATACTTGCGGGACACTGACGTGATACTGGCGGGACATTATCGGGACACGAACGGGATGCTGTTGGGCACGGACGAGACACTGGCGGGACACTACGGGATATCGATGGGACACGAGCGGGGCTCTGGAGGGACATCGACAGGCCGCCGGAACCGCAATCGGCACATCAATGCAGGGCGAGGATGAGGATCAGTGGCGGCACGCTTGAATCACGCTGGAGAGCTTCAAACGAGGCTGATGGGGAGCGTAACGAGATTAAAGTGAGAAATGGCCACCATTAAAGTTCTAAATACGGCAATAGCGCCATTAGACTGTGGAAGAGCAAAAGCCAATGGAGAGATAGAGGCAGAGGCATACATATAGACAGAGACAGTGACGGGGAGAGAAATAGACAGGCAGATGTTAAGCTCGTCTTGGCATGTAAATATACCTTGATGTCACAGACCGTTGGGGCGACAGACGTGGCGACTTGCTATGCTACCGAAAGAATGCGATCACAGCCCACTGGCCAGCTACTCCCTACCAGCTACTCGACACATCCCTAGTCGACAAGGGGACGAGTGGTCTAGGGGTAAGATGCTCGTCTCACAATCGAAAGGTTGTGGGTTCGAGTCTCGCCTGTCGCTACTCTTCGCCCGCGACCAATCGGCGTGAGAGATTGGCGACGCTACATGACTCAACGGTCGACGTGTCGTACAAACCAATAACCAACCAACCGACCTAGTCGACAACAAAAAAACACGCCGTTCGATGTCATGCTCACCTCAAACTTGCATTTGCTGCTGCCAATACTTGTGCGCTGTTTCTGCCAGAACTTGTCCGGCTTGATGATGTAGGCCGTATATACGTGGCCGGGGAAGTTGTCACGCAGCACTTTCAGGATCGGCTTGATCTTCTCCCAGGTGGAATTGCGCATGTCAATCACCACCGTGAAGCCCAAGTCGCGCGACTCGTCACTGCAACCAAGCCGACAGCCGGTCAAAAACGGGTCCGACACAGAAACGCGCACACAAAAAGGAAGTGAGTGAGTGAGCGAGTGTGGGAACAATGGGCCACGTTCCAGGCGGCGGGGGTATCAATGGCCTCTCACCCTGGCACGCAACTGTCGATGCCGAACCGTGTTGTTGTTCACGTTGTTGATGTTGACATAGGCCGCGTTTCCTCGGCCGTCCACGCTCCTCCCGACGTGCGTCAGCAACATTATAATGTTGCTAAAAGCAGTGCATACATTGCTTTCTCAGACTCGCGTCAGAGGATATGGAAAATAGTCGCGCCTGGTGCACTTAGACCATTAAAAAAAATATTAAAAATGCATTAAATCAAACGGCACTTGTTTGCCGGACATCGTGCAGACTGTATGCGAATGCTTCTTCCAGAAGAAAATGTCCGGCAGCGCAATATACTTTCGCTATACTGGCATCGGCGTAGGGTCAGGCGCACCCCTCCCCCGCTTTCCGGCTGCCTTAACCGCATTACGTGAGGGCCCCGCTCGGCCCGAAACAATGAGGGGAGGAGCATTTAGTGCCGGTCCAGACAACTCGAAAACGAACCGTCATGTTTTCTTGCGGAAAACTGTCGTCGACTTTTTGTGACTTGCTCAATAATGTTACAACTGAAATTGTTCAATGACGCCGGGTACAGAAACCAAAATGGAGGAAAATCGGACCATTCTCAGAGCCGACTGGTTTTATGCTTCGCAGAACATGCATAGGAGTCGATCTAAAGTCCCTCCCTCCAATAGTTTCAATTTGAGCATGGTCCTCTGCGGGCGGCCCGCAATCAATTTCGGCTCCCATATTTCCTCCATTAATTTCCTCCTCGTGATTTCCATACATTGACGCCCCTGAACCAATGTCATAGTTTGCACCATTCAACAGTCAATGGAACGATGCTTAAAGTAAAGTGAGCAACTCTTATTGTCAAAAGTCATAGGCGAGTGTAGGACCCATGCAATTGGGAAATTATTTTAGGTTTTCTTGACTTCAATTTTGAAATTGCTAGTTATTTGGGTTTTAGGGCACCTCGACGAACAGTTTTGAACTTGTTGCACCGAGCAAACCTAATAAACCCTGAGGAAAGTGACGGTTGATCCTATTTTGACGGCATGATGGATAAACCATGGGTGTTGACTTGGTACCTACATTTTGGGTGGCTTTGCCCCCACCCCTCCCGCAATATTGGCTTCCATCCACCAAATAATTTCAAATTTAGCATTCCCACTCGAATCGAGTTCGTCCACGTCAAGGGTGTTGTTTTGTATACCTTTGAGGGGGCAAGTGCCCACTCAGTGTTGGCTTTGCCCCCCCCCCAATAATTTCAATTTTTATCATGGGAGACCCTATGGAGCATGCCCCAAATCCATTTCTGCCTGCCCATTGACTTCATGTATTTCTTCCCCCCCCACACACAAAAACAAGACAAAAATCAGAAATCAACACCAATGGTCCACGTATTGGCCCCGATGATCTTCAAAAATGCATGCCCCTGAAATAAACCGATGACATATTTCGATCTAATAACTCGCTCTTCCTTCAATACAGGCCATGAAACGATTGGAGCTTAAAAAATATGGATCATCCCGGTACTCCAGGGCCGAGAGCTCGAACGGTCCATCCATTTCAATTGTTCCCCATTGGAGTCAATTGTTGGACCTCCTCCACCTATCTCATTGAAATATTGTTAAACGAGATCTTGCATTTCAAGGGTGTAGCTTTGTATACTTTTGGGAGGGCACTCCCCAAATATTGGCTGTGCCCTCACCCCCAATAAGTTAAGCTTTCAACATGGGACCCCATGTAGCATGCCCCGCCTCCAATCCATGTCGGCCCGCCGGTTGCCTTCGTGTATTGTCCCTCCCACTAATTTCAGAAACCTACAACCACGCTGCATTCCTCCAATGCAGTGATGCAACTGCCGACAGCACGGCACGCGCTCAACGCGGAGCAGCCGGCCGTGCCGGCGCGGCGCCGTCGCGTCGCATGACGCGCCGCACAAAAACCGGCCCAGCCGAACCAACGCGGCACCGCGACCGTATCGCCCGGCCCAGGAGCGATGACATCACCAGCAGGCGTCGGCCGCCGCAACGCCGCCCGTCCACCACGTCTGGCAGCACGAATCCACTACGCGTCCACCACGCGCCGCGGCGGGAGTGGCCGGCGCCGAGCGGAGACCGCCGGCAGATAGCGTGGCCGCCAACGAAAGGGAACGCGGCAGGCGGGGAAGGTCGGCCGTAGTAAGCCGGCCGTCGGCTGACGTTGAACCAGAGAAACAACACGACCACGTGCAGGCCGGCGCGATCGTGGACGCCACCGGCAATTTACATTGGGCGGCAGTATGAAGCAGTTCCAGTGGTTATTTAGCTACGAATGTAGCAATGCATGCCCTTACAAATGTACACCCGGTCAATGATGACGACGGAGATTATGTTGGGTTATTTTGCTCCAATTCCTGACTAGTAAAAGAGCACATAAAAAAGATTCTGGGCTGGCGTCCTCCACAACCAATTGGGTGTTCCAGCGACGGGGAAAATTGGACCGGGACGATTTTCAGGGGCGCGCCACTTTCGCGGAGGGAGGCCATTAACTGATACAATTTTACGGGGGTGCATGCGAGTGCTCCCTTAGGTGGGCGGATTTTATGCTCAGAGGGGCGCCTTCGGCTGAAAATTGCAAGGGGGTGCACTAAAACATCCTACAGGGTAGCCGCCTGTTTCCACTTAGAGGCGAGGCTCTCTCCAGTGAGAGGGGATGCCGCCGAAGAGTGGAATGATGATTCCCCGCTAACCCATATCCACCCATGCCCACCCATGACCCATATCCACCTCTACAATGAAGCCGCTCATCTTAATCTTACATGAAATACATGGAAGTGGTGAAATTTGGTGTTTTTGGTCGGACACCTGTTGTTAACATTGTAATGTGTTGAAGCCAAGTGAATACGGGCATACGGCTGAAATGTAATTGCTTGGTGGAAGAATCATATATGCGGAGGAATTCAAAACTAACTGATCGCGCTGCCTCGGATAGGTGTAGCTTGAAGATAGGTACTTAGTGATGATGCAATTCCCCTATACGCATTGCAAAAGCACGGGCTGTAACAGGAGCCTCGTGGAGTCATGGCAAACATCTATATGGCGAATAGGAATTATTTCTCAACCAGCTTTTGGCAAGTGGAGAAGCCCTACCCGTTAGCTGGAGCTTCCAGGCTAGGACGACCTCATTTCTGGCCCTGGCAAACTTTTTGTCTCCAAAACCGACGTTTATTTATCCGACAAAATATTTACCTGCCTCCCATTGGTGGATATTTAACCCAAAAGCTTTGCATATTCCTTAATCTGCCAAATAGCAAAGGTTGCTACCATTGCACCTATTCCAATCACGCTTCCTGGTCAGCGCCCTGAATCAGCTAATGGTTCGTGGATAGTGGATCGATCGTCACCTGCAGGTGCTTGACGGTATTGGGCACCGAAAACATTCCACATATTTGTAGGGTTCTATCCTGATTGAGAAGGGCTATTGCAGGAAAATCATTGCAAATCCGCTGCGGCTTGGCCGGCACGGCTTTTCGTGTCAAGCTGAAATAAACCCATGCCTCAGGTTGTCACTGGGTGCAACAAGATTAATCCAACATGAGCATTTCGCCTTGCCACATCTGTGACGTCATCGATGGCCACACAGACAAAACGCGTGTGCTCCTCAGACTCGCAATATCCAGACCTCTCGACTTCGGTCTACATCAGCTTACTCACTGGTTAACAAGGGCGCAGCCAATATTTTCTTAAGGGGTAGCCAGACCAAAAAAAATCAATCATGGAACAGAGACCACTTTCAGCGTGATTCGCGCGTCGAAAATGTCTGGTTTTGCGTGGTGAAAATGTGAGATAAAATTGTTTATCTAGTGTATTCTTGGTTGCTTAGAGGGCGAGCCCCCAGACTTGGCCGCGCCTTTGCCGACAGAGTTTCCCAACCTCCTTGCTGAGAGACTCGGACGTTATCCATGAGCCGAAAACAAAAATACACTCCCCAACTAGAACAAGTGCACAGGACTATCGATCACCATCTCGATCAGCTCCATCCAGTAATTGGTTGCTGAGATGGATGGGGCGTAAAACGTTCGCGTCTCCCCACACCCCTTCAGTCAACGGCGCTTAATTCCAACCCCTCCAGTCAACGGCACTCAATTGCCAAGCCGATGGGGGCGTTAAACGTTCGCGTCCCATCCAACCCCTCCAGCCAACGGCGCTGAATTCACCAGCCGGTGCGAAGCTAACGTGTGTGCCGAGTTCCCAGGCTCGTCTATGTACACTGCGGGTCGGCAGCGCCGTGTATTTTGCGGACCTGCGTCGGTTGGTTATTGAACCTCAGCCGTCCGACCGCATCCAGCAAACACGGTCGCAGCGGTCGCCGTCGTCACACGACGTCCATTCTAAGCACAACGGCCCCTGTGTCTGTCGCAGCGGTCGCCGTAGTCACACGACGTCCATTTTAGGCACAACGGCCCTTGTGTCTGTGAACGGCCCCTGTGTCTGTCAACGGCCCCTGTGTCTGTCAACGGCCCACGTGTCTGCCCAGAGCGCAGGCAACGGCCCACGCTCGCAGGTCGGCCCGACACACCGGCCAGTGTTCAGTGTTGTACTTCACCGTACAACAGGACGCTTCAGATCAGAACCGCAGGCGGGGCCAGCACACCACGGTAGCCAACTATTGACGCGCCAGACGGTTCAGGCGCACTGAGTATTGCGCCAGGTACTCTCATACTGATCTACATCCCATGCATACCGATGTTTTCACTTCTTAGGAGATACATTTTTTTATCTACAATTTAGCATTGGGTGTGGCACATTTCCTTAATGTTGTGTATATAATGCACATGGAAGCAAATATTTCGACCAGCGAACGTTTGGGCCAATGCTCGTAAGTTTTGACCTGTGATCTTGATAAGTCTTGATGTGATCTTGATAATCTCTGAAGTTGTGATGATTGGGCACCCTTTGAGTAATATCTCTGCATTGGCGCCGTGTTTGTTCCCCAATTAGGAGAACGAGCTACCGGAGGTGCAATCTTTGATGACTTGATCTTTGGTAACCTCCGGAGGCCAAACTCTTTGGTGGGACGAAGAACAGGACTAGGATTCGTCCAGGAGGATGATGTAGGATATCTTGGATAAATTTAAGCTGAACCGGATCGGGAGTCAATAGGTATTGGAATAGGAATAGGAATACATCGTCGTTGCGTGGAGCTTCTGGTTAGTTATTGTAGTTTAGGGGCGCATCGACTGCATAGGTCATATGGCGCCCATTTACGGAGCTTCTGAAATGGTTAATACCCCGAGTGTTACGTTTTGACTTAGGATTTATGTTTCGAAATCGTGCGTGCGGGCATTGAATTTGACACCGATTTCCTTTGCCTTATATCCAACCGAAAGACGACGGGCCGTACCAATTGTGCGAGGAATGCCATGCTGCTGAAGTTCATATCTGCCACATCATGCTTGCCGTTGCAGTTTGAACATATCTTCCGTAAGATGCTTGGCATGTGCATTGGAAAGCTTCTTACCGGTTCGTTGGGTCCACTTTATTCTTGGAGGCACCCATTTGTGAGCAGATTTGAAGCGCTCTGTTGCACGGTGATGTGCAATACTGGACACTGGCCGGTATGTCGGGCCGACCTGCGGTTCTGATGTGAAACGCCCTGTTGTACGGTGAAGTACAACACTGGACACTGGCGGGTGTGTCGGGCCGACCTGCGGTTCTGATGTGAAGCGCCCTGTTGTACGGTGAAGTACAACACTGGACACAGCCAGCACAGCTCGGTAACTCCGTGCACGGCTGGAAGTGAAGCCCGACCTAATGCCATACATTTGCTCATGGCGACACACTTTGATGCTGCATTTTAAACAAAGTTTGCATCTCACCCAAACGAAGGTCCATGTGGATTCTACATTATGCGCAGCATCATCAAGCCAATCGTAGTCGGGGCAATCGTGGTACGCGTCGACGTAGATTAGCATCAGAGACGCGTGTGTTCGAACTTGCGAGTTCGAGCAGATTCTGGTAGCCACAGATCCATCATACGAGCTGACGTGACGGCGTGGATATACCGCCACGTGAACCGACACATCCGGCTTCCTCCCGGCTTCGATACCGCGTCTCACCGTGAACAAACTGATTTGTTTAAACTTGTCTGCGCTGGTTCCAGCAACAGTTAGTTAGTGTTATTTGGCTTTAGGCGCTTCGACCAGAATTATCATTCGCGCCAATAACTTTATACTAGTATTTCACTGTTGGTGAGAGCTGTTACATGGGTGCATACGTGGTTTGGAACCCAATCGACGACAAGTAACGGAACAAGTTCCAGAATGCACAAGTTTTGAGTTGTTTCCCAGTATGTCTTCATATGTCAAACGATCCGCGTCTCTTCCATAAAACAATCGGCGCAATCGGTTCCAGCAACAGAGCTTCATGTTTTTCACGGTAGGTGCACACCAGCAATGCGCACCATAACTAATCATAAAATAGTTATGTTGGGGGGGGGGGGGGGGAGAGAACTCTCCGACAGGTTTCGGACTGCGACACAGACATCTTTCACCAATGGTAGGCGGAAACTTCTATTTTTCCAATACAAAGTACATTACAGTTCCTTTAACTACCCGCAATCAGAAATCAATCGGCGTGAGAGATCGGCCACGATTACAACAACAGTCTTACAAACCAACAGCCAACTAACTCTACCAAGCGTTCGGCTGAATGCCGTTACCAGACGTGGCAGATCAGCTTTGCGGGGAATGTTAGTGATGCACTCGATGCAGCATGCAGTTGATCATGCACGTTTCCAAGCTTGAGGAGTTTGAATCCCAGGTCAGTGGCCATTCCCCATTGTTTTAGCAGTGCTGGGGGAGGGGAACCTGGTTGGCCTTGAAGGGTGGGACCGCAATCCTGATACCCGGCCCCGCCAATCGAGATTCCTTGGTAGAGGCTCTGGATCTAGGTTTTTGGGATCGGAATGTCTGCCGATGTTCAATGTTAGGAACACGGTATTCCAGAGAGTGGACTACTCCCTTCTGAGTAAGGAGAATAAATGTTCTGTATCTAGTCCTACCTGTCAGCAAATGCATGGTACAGATCAACAGTACCTCAGATTCTAGAAGCTTGAGAGGATGTTCCGGCAAAAAATAAATACGATGCATAGTCCAGTTCATCCAATCAATAAGCTTCTACCCACCACAGGCAGTGTAGTTTACCCAATCAATAAGCTTCTGCACACCACAGGTAGTGTAGTTTACCCAATCAATAAGCTTCTACACACCACAGGTAGTGTAGTTTATCCAATCAATAAGCTTCTACCGACCACAGGTAGTGTATTTCACCCAATCATTAAGCTTCTACCTATTACGGGCAGTACCAGAGGGGTGCCACTTGTTGCGTACCCACCTAGGTATCTGGTACATGTATTGCATCAGCTGACAGAGGTCGTCGTGGCCCGTACGGTCTCGGCGCGCGCTGGCCGGGAAGGTGAGGATCGGTCCGCCGCGGGGGTCGCGAGCGCCCGTCAGCAGCGCCACGCGGTCCCGCAGCAGCGGCATCACGTCGATGGCCCGCAGGCCGTCCATCCTGCGGCACACGAGCACGGCCGGGTCACATCGTGGCACGACACGGTCAGGTCACAGGTCACAGGCTGGTACACAGTCAGCACGGCAAGGTCAGGTCACAGGTCACCGGCTGGTACACAGTCAGCACGGCAAGGTCAGGTCACAGGTCACCGGCTGGTACACAGTCAGCACGGCACGGTCAGGTCACAGGTCACAGGTCACAGGCTGGTACACAGTCAGCACGGCACGGTCAGGTTACAGACAAGTAAACGGTCAGCACGGCAAGGTCGGGTCACAGGCAGATGCACAGTCAGCACGACAAGGTTAGGTCACAGACAAGTACACATTCAGTAAGGCACAGCCAGCACGGCAAGGTCAGGTCACAGACATGCACACAGTCAGCACGGCAAGGTCAGGTCACAGACAAGTACACAGTCAGCACGGCAAGGCCAGGTCACAGGCATGTACACAGTCAGCACGGAAATGTCGGTCTCAAATGCACCCAGTCAACATGGCATTCCAAACTCATTAATTATCGGCCTTGCGGCTTGAGGGCGCGGCGAGCACGCCAGTCATGTTGTGTCTCTGCCAGGTAGAACCCTGTGGCTTCAGCAGCACTGCGTGACACCCATGAGCGGACCGTGAGGGAAACAATTCTGGTATCACAGAACTCCAATAGCAGTCTCAAATGGTCTGCGTGCAAAGCTTTTTTGGAATGTCGAGGTTTGAAGCGTATATTCTCGGTTTAGTCTCGAATACCAGATGCGTTTGGATATGTCGTGAGGAAATTCCAAATATGTGTAATTGAAGCAATTGCAACGTTTCAAACAAGGGATTGTAAAAAATAAACAAACAGCTATATGCATCGCTCACCTCAAATTCTGACCGAACACGTATTTAGCAAGGTGTCCCTGAGTGCCCCATGTATGAGTCTCGCCGTCACCAGAGATGGTAGAGAAACATCCTCACCCAAAGTATATCGAATTACTTGAAGCATACGCTCGGTACGTGGAATATTTGGTATATCGAAGTGCTTATCACTACTCACGAAAACGCGTGGACCTGCCCTTGCCTGTATGTAACTTATGTTCATCTAAGTGAAGAACGTCAACGATGAATAAGTGTGTAATACTAAACATGTGCGGTTGGTAAAACAGCAGGATTACGACCAGGAAAAGGAAGGCAGAAACCAACGATTTCCAAATATGACATATTGTGTTTTCTCTTGCACTGCTTTCTCTATTAAAATGAATACAAAACTCCTGTAGAAGGGTCAAATATTATCCCTGGCACATTTATGTAAGTGTATTTCGTTCCCCAGGCATTGTGAAACCACCAGGCGAAATAGTCATCTTTTTGGCACTTCTGGTGTGGCATGCCTGTGTGTGTCAACTCCACAAGACATTCACAAGAATCACGGTTTCGAAAACAGGCTTGTCCTGGATTTTCATCATCCATAACGTCATCCTCTCCGAAAATTACCATCTCTCTTTTCGCACCAGAAGGAGAAGGTCTGCTGTTTTACAATTTTCATGAATTTCTTGTGGCAAAACAAAAATAAATATGTCCTCTCAGTCTTTGATGACCTAAAAATTATGCTCCCCATATCCAATAAAATATACATCTGCTCTCATCCAAGATGCATGTGATGGACAGTGAAGACTCCACACCACTGACACTGGGTAGGGGTGGGCGGGGGGGTCAGCTCCGACAGGGAACAGATGGACGACAGCATCTCAAGGTCGGTCGTTGTTATTCCTTATCTCGCCGGACGGTCGGACGAAGAGACGCAGACCACTCTGGCGTAGGAGCGCCGCGTGCCGAACACAACCCCACCACACACCGCCAACACCCACCACTCACCACCCGCCACCCGGGTGTGAGGTGGCGTGAGGTCGCGAGACTCCCTGGCCCGACCGCCCTGTCGGCACCTCTGGCGGCTTAACGTCCTCCCGCGGTCAGTAGGCTGGGGAGACGACGAAGCACGGCGGTCGCGTCGCGGTATAATGGACTGTGGCCTTTTACGGCGACACAAGCGTCGGCCCACGGCTGCGATAAACAAACCGGCCGTCCGGACCGGCCGGACCGGCCGCACTGCCGCCCAGCCTGGCCGGTCAGCTGCTGTGTTCTGCCTCCCCGGGACATATCAGTCGCACCGTAGTGGTGTCCAGTTCAGCAGCTGCTGTGTTCTGCCTCCCCGGGACATATCAGTCGCACCGTACAGTGGTATCAAGTTCAGCAGCTGCTGTGTTCTGTTTCCCCGGGACATATCAGTCGCACCGTACAGTGGTGTCCAGTCCAGCAGCTGCTGTGTTCTGCCTCCCCGGGACATATCAGTCGCACCGTAGTGGTGTCCAGTTCAGCAGCTGCTGTGTTCTGCCTCCCCGGGACATATCAGTCGCACCGTACAGTGGTGTCCAGTTCAGCAGCTGCTGTGTTCTGCCTCCCCGGGACATATCAGTCGCACCGTACAGTGGTGTCCAGTTCAGCAGCTGCTGTGTTCTGCCTCCCCGGGACATATCAGTCGCACCGTACAGTGGTGTCCAGTTCAGCAGCTGCTGTGTTCTGCTTCCCCGGGACATATCAGTCGTACCGTACAGTGGTGTCCAGTTCAGCAGCTGCTGTGTCCTGGTCCCCCGAGACACATCGGTCGCACCGCAGTGTATCCAGCTCAGCTCGTGGTGTACTCGAGGAGGACAGGCATTATGTTCTCTAAAAGGTATTCACCTGGTTCTTTTCATAGCATTGGCACTATCACGCCAAATATCTGAAAGCACGAGCAGTGCATGTGGGGTTTACCAGGCTCGAACTCACAACCCTTTGGTTCCGAAACACGAACGTACGAGTTAGGTTCGTCAGGCTAGACCTGAATATCCACCAGTGGTAGGGAAGATGCACTGTTATCAGACGGTGGTAGAGAAATCCGCTCCTGCGTTCAGTGCTCGGAGCGATCAGCCGGGCATTCCAATTTATAGAAGTGTGACTCCTGGCGGTGGCGCACTTCAAATTGTGGCCGGTTCACACTCACCGAGCCAAGTTCCAGGCTCAAGCTTGGAGTCTTGGAGACAACCTCCAAGCCAGACCCCGTACCGCACCTGAGAGCTGGGATGGAACTGACTCTCGGACCAGGCGCGGTACCGCCCCACATCAGGTGCGATATCACACCTCAGATCATACGCGGCGCCACCACTCAGACCAGTTCCAGCACCACCCCTCAGACTAGGCCGCCATCACTCAAACCAGCTCCGTCACCACCCCTGCCCAGCTCTGTCACTGCCCGGCCCAGCTCCGTCACTATCCGGCCCAGCTCAGTCACTACCCCGGCCCAACTCCGTCACTATCCGGCCCAGCGCCGTCACTACTACAGCCCAGCTCCGTCACTATCCGGCCCAGCTCCGCCACTACCCCGGCCCAGCTCAGTCACTACCCCGGCCCAACTCCGTCACTATCCGGCCCAGCGCCGTCACTACCCCGGCCCAGCTCCGTCACTACTTCCGGCCCAGCTCCGTCACTACCCCGGCCCAGCTCCGTCACTATCCCGGCCCAGCCCCGTCACGATCCGGCCCAGCCTCGTCACTACCCCGGCCCAGCTCCGTCACCACCCCTGCCCAGCTCTTTCACTGCCCGGCCCAGCTCCGTCACTACCCCGGCCCAGCTCCGTCACTATCCGGCCCAGCTCCGTCACTATCCGGCCCAGCTCCGTCACTATCCGGCCCAGCTCGCGTCACTACCACCCCTCCGGCCACTATCGGCCCAGCCCGTCACTACCCCTGGCCCGTCACCCCCCCAGCTCCGTCGACTGACCCACGGCCCAGCTCCGTCACTACCGCCGCCGTCCATCAGCTCCGACTCCTGGTCACGGGCCGTGTCACTACTCCAGCCCAGCTCCGTGCACTACCGACGTGGCCAGCCCCGTCACTACCCCGGCCCAGCACTCGGCCGCCGCCCGTCACTACTACAGCCCAGCTCCTGGTCACTATCCGGCCCAGCTCAGTCACTACTACACCCAGTGCCGTCACTATCCCGGCCCAGCTCCGTCACTACTACAGCCCAGCTCCGTCAGTATCCGGCCGCCGCCGTCACTCCCAGCCCAGTCACCACCTCAGGTCACGGGGCCGTCGTCCATCACTACCCGTGTACGACCTTACCCGTCACCGACGTGGACTGACCCACCCCGGGCAGACGGCCGCCGCCGTCCATCACCCCTCCTGGTCACGGGCCGTGTCACACACCTGTGCCGACCGACGTGGACTGACCCACCCCGGGCAGACGGCCGCCGCCGTCCATCACCCCTCCTGGTCACGGGCCGTGTCACACACCTGTGCCGACCGACGTGGACTGACCCACCCCGGGCAGACGGCCGCCGCCGTCCATCACCCCTCCTGGTCACGGGCCGTGTCACACACCTGTGCCGACCGACGTGGACTGACCCACCCCGGGCAGACGGCCGCCGCGGAGACGGCTTGGGCGCCACGAGTCTACCACACACCTCGGCCACCGACAATGCAGCGCTTGCTGTTGGAGGTCCAATTGTGCTTGTTTCGAGACAACCAAACATCGTTTTGTGGTAGATTCAACTGTCAATAGTATCGAGCCAACGCAACACCTTCCGTGGTAGATCAAAGTGTCAATATTTTTTAGACAACCCAACATCTTCCGTTGTAGATTCAACTGTCAATAGTATCGAGATCGAGAATAGTATCTACCTTCCGTGGTAGATTCAACCATTAATAGTCAGCATCGAGAGAATGCCAAGTGTTCCGTGGGGAATCTCGCTGCTAATAATACGGCCACAAGCTATTTCTAAAATGGAATGGTGGCTGAACGGGAATGTCCATTGCGCAACCTTCCATTAACTAGTAACTCCTTGCAAACGATGCTGCAAACTCCAGTTTCCAGAAAGCTGTTGATGATGATGATGAATTGGTGTTTAGGGGCGCGTCGACTGCAAGGGTCATTTTGCGCCCATCCCAGAAAGCTGTTATTAACTCCGTTGGGTGTTATGGTAATTCGACCACAATTGATAGTTTAGCACACAAAGCTACGTACATACGTTTTCGTTAAATATGAGCTAAGAGTATTCCCAACATCATCAGGGTCGATGTATGTGAAAGAGTATACAGCAATGTGGTGGCGGGCGCACATGATTGATAAAGTGGCCCAGGGAAAACACGAGAGCTGACCAGATTCAAACACTTCCATCAGTTATACATTGTATGATGTATATATATATCATGTCACCATCAACACTATCCAACTCACAAACACCTTTCTGAATTTGGTGCTCACCATAAAAACTCGCCTCAAAATTTTGCGATTGAAATAATTTGGACACTTCGTTCAGAAACATGACGACGGCAAAGCAGGATCCAGCCCACTTCTGGTTAGATCGGTTGGTTAGGTTGGCTGGTTGTTTATTGGTTTCACGACGCATCGACTGTTGGATTATATAGAGTCGCCAGTCGCTCACGCCGGTTGGCCGCAGGCAGACTAGCGACAGGTGAGACTCAAACCCGCAATCTTTCGGTTTGGAGACTGGTGGTGGTGGACTTGTGATTTAGGGCGCGTCGACTGCATTGGTCATTTTGCGCCCATGTTTGGAGACCGGTACCTTACCCCTAGACTACTCCGTGCCTGATTGGCTAGGTTCTGGTATATGTCAGGTCAGGTTCTGTTGGCTCTGACCACCACCAATGGCGGTCAGAGTAACGTTGGAATGGTGAAGGGCGGTCGGCGTCGCGCCACAGTCGGTCGTGGTACGCTGGCCGTCACGAGCCACGCCCAGGTTCTGTTCAGCACATGTAATGCAATGTTCCAATTTACAGCCCTGCCCGTCGTACGCCGGGCAGGTATCGCTCGCCACAGCCGCATCACCTACAAGGACGTACAGTTCGTCGTCCTCACCCTGTGCTGTCTCCGCAGTTTGGTACATAATGGCGTACGTAACAGCGGAAGCAATGCCTGCACTGCATGAGGAAAATGGAGGGGGGGGGGGGCACGACTATTGTCACAGTTGCTCGCTCCAATTGTGTGGTCGTGGATTCACCGCAGTGTCGGTCGATCGTGTGGCGCTGTGGGTCCGGACGCCGCTGCGGTGTACACTGTACACCACCCCTGTAGCGAGGGCCGGACGGGCGCCGCTGCGGTGTACACTGTACACCACCTCTGTAGCGAGGGCCGGACGGACGCCGCTGCGGTGTACACTGTACACCACCTCTGTAGCGAGGGCCGGACGGACGCCGCTGCGGTGTACACTGTACACCACCTCTGTAGCGAGGGCCGGACGGGCGCCGCTGCGGTGTACACTGTACACCACCTCTGTAGCCAGGGCCGGCCGGACGGACGCCGCTGCGGTGTACACTGTACACCACCTCTGTAGCGAGGGCCGGACGGGCGCCGCTGTGGTGTACACCACCTCTGTAGCGAGGGCCGGACGGGCGCCGCTGCGGTGTACACTGTACACCACCTCTGTAGCGAGGGCCGGACGGACGCCGCTGCGGTGTACACTGTACACCACCTCTGTAGCCAGGGCCGGCCGGACGCCGCTGCGGTGTACACTGTACACCACCTCTGTAGCCAAGACCGGCCGGACGCCGCTGCGGTGTACACTGTACACCACCTCTGTAGCCAGGGCCGGCCGGACGCCGCTGCGGTGTACACTGTACACCACCTCTGTAGCGAGGGCCGGACGGGCGCCGCTGCGGTGTACACTGTACACCACCTCTGTAGCGAGGGCCGGACGGGCGCCGCTGCGGTGTACACTGTACACCACCTCTGTAGCGAGGGCCGGACGGGCGCCGCTGCGGTGTACACTGTATACCACCTCTGTAGCCAGGACCGGACGGACGCCGCTGCGGTGTACACTGTACACCACCTCTGTAGCGAGGGCCGGACGGGCGCCGCTGCGGTGTACACTGTACACCACCTCTGTAGCCAGGGCCGGACGGGCGCCGCTGCGGTGTACACCACCTCTGTAGCGAGGGCCGGCCGGACGCCGCTGCGGTGTACACTGTACACCACCTCTGTAGCGAGGGCCGGACGGGCGCCGCTGCGGTGTACACTGTACACCACCTCTGTAGCGAGGGCCGGACGGGCGCCGCTGCGGGTGTACACCACCTCTGTAGCGAGGGCCGGCCGGACGCCGCTGCGGTGTACACTGTACACCACCTCTGTAGCCAGGACCGGCCGGACGCCGCTGCGGTGTACACTGTACACCACCTCTGTAGCCAGGACCGGCCGGACGCCGCTGCGGTGTACACTGTACACCACCTCTGTAGCCAGGGCCGGCCGGACGCCGCTGCGGTGTACACTGTACACCACCTCTGTAGCCAGGGCCGGACGGGCGCCGCTGTGGTGTACACTGTACACCACCTCTGTAGCCAGGGCCGGCCGGACGCCGCTGCGGTGTACACCACCTCTGTAGCCAGGACCGGCCGGACGCCGCGCAGTGTACACCACCTCTGTAGCGAGGGCCGGCCGGACGCCGCTGCGGTGTACACTGTACACCACCTCTGTAGCCAGGGCCGGCCGGACGCCGCTGCGGTGTACACCACCTCTGTAGCCAGGACCGGCCGGACGCCGCTGCATGTACACCACCTCTGTAGCGAGGGCCGGCCGGACGCCGCTGCGGTGTACACTGTACACCACCTCTGTAGCCAGGGCCGGACGGGCGCCGCTGCGGTGCACACTGTACACCACCTCTGTAGCCAGGACCGGCCGGACGCCGCTGTGGTGTCGACCGCACCGGGCGGCCGGCAGCACAGCGGAAATGGACCGGCTGTTGAGTGTTGATACTCCGTACACAATCACACGTCGCATTGCAGGGAGAGGAAATGCTACGCCCCCACCACCGGGCAGACACTCGAGCACTTCGGCATCACGCGCTGTCATCGTCAAAAGCATACCTCAACTAAATCTCCGCCGCGCTCAAGAAGCCTGTCGATGGACAAAGAACAGCACTTGCTGGTTTAGCGCGTTGGAAAGAGCACAGCACAAGTCGGATGCTGACTTCTGGGGCGCCTCAGTCATCCTGGGACGATGCTCAGGTGCAGTGTTTTGTCACTGGCTGGTGACCATGGAGCCGGTGTTGCGGTGACGAAGGATGGTGATACTCTACACATCACATCACATCACATCACATCACATCACACCATATCTCATCAAATCACATCACATCACATCAGATTGGTTCATATATATAATAATATATCCGGCGGAATATAGCACCGTTAGCCTGCATGAGAGCTATCTGAGAAAAATGATCAGTGCGAGCGCGGTGGTAAAAATGTTTGCACCTGCGACCGCTGCGCACTAGCACGTCTGGTTCCCAGAGCAGCGGGCTCTGACACCGCAGCTGCTCCCACAGCACCGACTCCAACACCGCAGCTGTTCCCACAGCACCGGCTCCAACACTGCAGCTGTTCCCACAGCACCCCAACACCGCAGCTGTTCCACAGCACCGACTCCAACACCGCAGCTGTTCCCACAGCACCGACTCCAACACCGCAGCTGTTCCCACACACCACCCAACACCGCAGCTGTTTTCACAGGATCGGCTCCAATACCGCAGCTGTTCTCACAGCACCGACTCCAACACCGCAGCTGTTCCCACAGCACCGGCTCCAACACTGCAGCTGTTCCCACAGCACGGACTCCAACACCGCAGCTGTTCCCACAGCACCGACTCCAACACCGCAGCTGTTCCCACAGCACCGACTCCAACACCGCAGCTGTTCCCACAGCACCGACTCCAACACCGCAGCTGTTCCCACAGCACCGGCTCCAACACCGCAGCTGTTCCCACAGCACCGACTCCAACACCGCAGCTGTTTACACAGCACCGGCTCCAACACCGCAGCTGTTCCCACAGCACGGACTCCAACACCGCAGCTGTTCCCACAGCACCGGCTCCAACACCGCAGCTGTTCCCACAGCACCGACTCCAACACCGCAGCTGTTCCCACAGCACCGACTCCAACACCGCAGCTGTTTTCACAGGATCGGCTCCAATACCGCAGCTGTTCTCACAGCACCGACTCCAACACCGCAGCTGTTCCCACAGCACCGACTCCAACACCGCAGCTGTTCCCACAGCACCGACTCCAACACCGCAGCTGTTTTCACAGGATCGGCTCCAATACCGCAGCTGTTCTCACAGCACCGACTCCAACACCGCAGCTGTTCCCACAGCACCGACTCCAACACCGCAGCTGTTCCCAAGCACCGACTCCAACGCCGCAGCTGTTTCAAGGACCGGCTAAACCGCAGCGTTCTCACAGCACCGACTCCAACACCGCAGCTGTTCCCACAGCACCGGCTCCAACACCGCAGCTGTTCCCACAGCACCGACTCCAACACCGCAGCTGTTCCCACAGCACCGGCTCCAACACCGCAGCTGTTCCCACAGCACCGACTCCAACGCCGCAGCTGTTTTCACAGGACCGGCTCCAAACCGCAGCTGTTCTCACAGCACCGACTCCAACACCGCAGCTGTTCCCACAGCACCGACTCCAACACCGCAGCTGTTCTCACAGCACCGGCTCCAACACCGCAGCTGTTCCCACAGCACCGGCTCCAACACCGCAGCTGTTCCCACAGCACCGGCTTGGGCCCCAGCGCTGCACATGCTACCACAGCACCCGGCTGGGGCCCAGCGCTGCACATGCTACCACAGCACCCGGCTGGGGCCCAGCGCTGCACATGCTACCACAGCACCCGGCTGGGGCCCAGCGCTGCACATGCTACCACAGCACCCGGCTGGGGCCCAGCGCTGCACATGCTACCACAGCACCCGGCTGGGGCCCAGCACTACAGCTACGGGCTGTATGACCAACGCAGTCGATGCGCCCTTAAGCCCAAATAACCAACCAACTACGTCTGGACCCGAATAAAGGTAGGAATACTTTAACCCTCGCAGTGCGGAAGAAGTTCGCACCTCTCGCAGTGGGTGAGTCAGCCCCCACCCGTAACTAACCTTTGTTCTAAGTAAGAAGATCGAGCGGCTCTTCGTAGTGCATTGGGGAGCAACTTCCCCGGCATGAAGACGCGGTTTCTATGTTCACGTTTTGGGAATACAAAGAGTTATCCATGACCACATGCTTGTCCATTTTTATTTCTGTCTTGCTCTATATCTGTGTAGTACTCTGAACGTACCGTCCTAAGCGTCAGTTCTTAATACCATGCAAAACCACAAAAAGTCAATTAACATGTCGGTTGTTCTGTTTGTGTACTAAAGGGCTGTGCAAAGCTTCGTTCTGTCGCACTTTTAACAACCGCTTCTAGTTAGGCAGGTCTGGGAGCTTCTGCTAAAAACCAAAGGGTCAATGTACAGAAGCAGCCGTGGCATTTTGCATGCCTGCTTTGACGATTGAAAATGTGCATTTTCTGTACCATTTTCCCTCCCCCTTCCGTCTGGGAGAAGAGCCCAACAACGGCCAACCTTTTATCTCCATATCTAGGGAGAATCACGGATCTCCCTTGGACAACAGTGAACCCCGTGGGCCTGAAATTTTGAGCAAAATGAATAACTAATGCGCCACGAAACGACGGCCTTAGTGGACTGGATTTGTGAAATATCACTCTGTTCATTGCGAAACAGGGGCTCATAAGACACCAACAACCGCCCGTTTATGTTCCCAGAACAACTTCATATCGCTAGTTTCCCGGCACTACGGCCACCGCTCTCGAGTGCTTGGCAAATTAATACCGTTGAGAATGACCTCTGGCGTGGTCATGGACCTCTGGCGTGCTTTCTACCCGCAAATCGTCGGCACTTTCACAACGAAAAAAAAACACGATTTAGTATTGCTGCCCTTGCTCGCTGTCGTCAACAAGTGCATTCACCCTGCACCCGACAGAAGACGCTGCCGGCAGCGGGCTGCTGATGCATGGCGCGCCGGACGGGCGCTTCGCGGAAACCGCTCCGCACCGCCATCCATTATGGTAATTACCCGTACGAGTGAGTACGACTGGTGCTCAGTAGACAGCGAGGCCACCGTCAGCACAGGAGACACCACAGGCCACCGTCTGCCACCACTCACTGCTGGCGTCAGGCGGGTGTGCTGGGGAGACAACAGGCCACCGTCTGCCACCACCGGCAGCTGGTGTCAAGAGGTGTGCTGGGAGACAACAGGCCACCGTCTGCCACCACCGGCAGCTGGTGTCAAGAGGTGTGCTGGGGAGACAACAGGCCACCGTCTGCCACCGCTCACTTCTGGTGTCAGGCGGGTGTGCTGGGGAGACAACAGGCCACCGTCTGCCACCACCGGCAGCTGGTGTCAAGAGGTGTGCTGGGGAGACACCAAAGGCCACCGTCTGCCACCACTCACTGCTGGTGTCAGGCGGGTGTGCCGGGGAGACACCAAGGCCACCGTCTGCCACCACTCACTTCTGGTGTCAGGCGGGTGTGCTGGGGAGACACAACAGGCCACCGTCTGCCACCACCGGCAGCTGGTGTCAGGCGGGTGTGCTGGGGAGACAACAGGCCACCGTCTGCCACCACCGGCAGCTGGTGTCAAGAGGGTGTGCTGGGGAGACACCACAGGCCACCGTCTGCCACCACTCACTTCTGGTGTCAGGCGGGTGTGCTGGGGAGACAACAGGCCACCGTCTGCCACCACCGGCAGCTGGTGTCAAGAGGTGTGCTGGGAGACAACAGGCCACCGTCTGCCACCACCGGCAGCTGGTGTCAAGAGGTGTGCTGGGGAGACACCACAGGCCACCGTCTGCCACCACTCACTTCTGGTGTCAGGCGGGTGTGCTGGGGAGACAACAGGCCACCGTCTGCCACCACCGGCAGCTGGTGTCAAGAGGTGTGCTGGGAGACACCACAGGCCACCGTCTGCCACCACTCACTTCTGGTGTCAGGCGGGTGTGCTGGGGAGACAACAGGCCACCGTCTGCCACCACCGGCAGCTGGTGTCAAGAGGTGTGCTGGGGAGACAACAGGCCACCGTCTGCCACCACCGGCAGCTGGTGTCAAGAGGTGTGCTGGGGAGACACCACAGGCCACCGTCTGCCACCACTCACTTCTGGTGTCAGGCGGGTGTGCTGGGGAGACAACAGGCCACCGTCTGCCACCACCGGCAGCTGGTGTCAAGAGGTGTGCTGGGGAGACACCACAGGCCACCGTCTGCCACCACTCACTTCTGGTGTCAGGCGGGTGTGCTGGGGAGACAACAGGCCACCGTCTGCCACCACCGGCAGCTGGTGTCAAGAGGTGTGCTGGGGAGACAACAGGCCACCGTCTGCCACCACCGGCAGCTGGTGTCAAGAGGTGTGCTGGGGAGACACCACAGGCCACCGTCTGCCACCACTCACTTCTGGTGTCAGGCGGGTGTGCTGGGGAGACAACAGGCCACCGTCTGCCACCACCGGCAGCTGGTGTCAAGAGGTGTGCTGGGGAGACACCACAGGCCACCGTCTGCCACCACTCACTTCTGGTGTCAGGCGGGTGTGCTGGGGAGACAACAGGCCACCGTCTGCCACCACCGGCAGCTGGTGTGCGAGAACCAAGCCCCGTCTGCCACCACTACTTTGGTGTCAGGCTGTGCGGGAGACAACAGGCCACCGTCTGCCACCACCGGCAGCTGGTGTCAAGAGGTGTGCTGGGGAGACACCACAGGCCACCGTCTGCCACCACTCACTTCTGGTGTCAGGCGGGTGTGCTGGGAGACAACAGGCCACCGTCTGCCACCACCGGCAGCTGGTGTCAAGAGGTGTGCTGGGAGACAACAGGCCACCGTCTGCCACCACCGGCAGCTGGTGTCAAGAGGTGTGCTGGGGAGACACCACAGGCCACCGTCTGCCACCACTCACTTCTGGTGTCAGGCGGGTGTGCTGGGAGACAACAGCACCCGTCCGCCACCACCGGCAGCTGGTGTCAAGAGGTGTGCTGGGAGACAACAGGCCACCGTCTGCCACCACCGGCAGCTGGTGTCAAGAGGTGTGCTGGGGAGACACCACAGGCCACCGTCTGCCACCACTCACTTCTGGTGTCAGGCGGGTGTGCTGGGAGACAACAGGCCACCGTCTGCCACCACCGGCAGCTGGTGTCAAGAGGTGTGCTGGGGAGACACCAGGCCACCGTCTGCCACCACTCATGTTCGGGGTGTGCCGGGGAGACACCACAGGCCACCGTCTGCCACCACTCACTTCTGGTGTCAGGCGGGTGTGCTGGGGGAGACACAACAGGCCACCGTCTGCCACCACTCGCATCTGGTGTCAGGCGGGTGTGCTGGGGAGACAACAGGCCACCGTCTGCCACCACCGGCAGCTGGTGTCAAGAGGTGTGCTGGGGAGACACCACAGGCCACCGTCTGCCACCACTCGGCAGCTGGTGTCAAGAGGTGTGCTGGGGAGACACCACAGGCCACCGTCTGCCACCACTCACTGCTGGTGTCAGGCGGGTGTGCTGGGAGACAACAGGCCACCGTCTGCCACCACCGGCAGTTGGTGTCAAGAGGTGTGCTGGGAGACAAACAGGCCACCGTCTGCCACCACTCACTGCTGGTGTCAGGCGGGTGTGCTGGGGAGACAACAGGACACCGTCTGCCACCACCGGCAGTTGGTGTCAAGAGGTGTGCTGGGGAGACACCACAGGCCACCGTCTGCCACCACTCACTGCTGGTGTCAGGCGGGTGTGCTGGGGAGACAACAGGACACCGTCTGCCACCACCGGCAGCTGGTGTCAGGCGCGGGTGTGCCGGGAAGACTATGAGATACCGTCTACCACCACCGACAGCTGGTGTCAGGCGGGTGTG
>JAOTOM010001500.1:0-70725 GCA_034440615.1 Ashinkailepas kermadecensis | reverse complement strand
TTGCCGTCTTAGTATTCCTGACCTTCCTGCAACCCATAACTTTCCCGAGGCTTGCAGCTGTCTCGGAGCGATGCCCGAACACCGGTCCTCTTGACGTCTCAGCTCAGGGTACTGACGTCTCATAGTATTGACGCCTCAGGGCACTGACGTCTCAGGGTACTGACGTCACAGGGTACTGACGTCTCAGGGTACTGACGTCTCAGGGAACTGACGTCGCATAGTATTGACGCATCAGGGTACTGACGTCTCAGGGTACTGACATCTCAGGGTACTGACGTCTCAGGGTACTGACGTCGCATAGTATTGACGCATCCGGGTACTGACGTCTCAGGGTACTGACATCTCCGGGTACTGACGTCTCAGGGTACTGACGTCTCAGGGTACTGACGTCTCAGGGTACTGACGTCTCAGGGCACCGGCCCCGCTCTCCTGCAAACGCCAACACCGTGAGTGGGAAGGTCCCCCCCCCCCGAACCTCCTAACACCACACCACTGCACTGACCAGCCGTTCGGCCGGCCGACCAGCCGACCAGCCGACCGACAAACCGGGCCGGACAGACGGACGGAAGCCTCGTGTCGTGCTCGCCCGAGTCGAGCGTCGTCATCTCCCACTGAACGGGCCGAGCGGAACGGAAGGCGGGTGTCGGCGCCGCCCAGACACGCCCAGTCACGTGCTCTGCCGGCCACCGGCCGTTGTGCAGCGTCATGATGCGACGCCCTTGTTCTGCAGCGTGTCAGAGCGTGGCCAGCTGCCAGCCGGCTAATGTCTCAGGCTGCAGGCGACACGACGGGCTGCCACTGCCGCCGACCGGGCGCGACATGATATCACTGGGGAGAGAGAGAGAGAGAGAGAAGGATAGAGATAGAGATAGAGACGGAGAGTGAGTGAGAGACGGACAAACAGACAGCTATTCCATATTATATATAAATATATAAGTTATATATGACTTCAAAAATCATTTAAAAAAAAAAGAAGTATATATAAATATATATAATAAATATATATATCTCTCTCTCTCTCTCTCTCTCTCTCTCTCTCTCTCTCTCTATATTATATATATATATATATATATATATATATATATATATATATATATATATATATATATATATATATGAACATAGACACCAGTCATGCTGGTCTTTGTGCGGTTATTGTAAGCATAATTCCCCCAGAGAGAGAGAGAGAGAGAGAGAGAGAGAGAGAGAGAGAGATATATATATATATATATATATATATATATATATATATATATATATATATATATATATATATATATATATATATATACATTGATATTCTTACTGCAATGGGGTATGGCCAGAATTAATTCTATATAAATTAAGGATCGCTAGATCTCAACACCTGTGATATAATGTTTCCACCACACCGTTGTCCGTGGTTCCGGTCCGCTGTGATCAAACGGCAAAGCCAAAGGTATATCCAGGTCATTAAGGTGAGGCGGGATGGGAAGGTTCTTGACTTGTGCATTCTAAGCTTCGACCTGGAGGCGGCGGCGAACCACAATCATGACCCAGGGTTCCCTCCCGTATCCCCAGTGTGTTCACGGACACATGTCTAGCTAAGCCGACACTGGCTCTGACGTCCACCCTCTGCCGACACCGACTCTGACGTCCACCCTCTGCCGACACCGGCTCTGGCGTCCACCCTCTGCCTCCACCAGCTCTGACGTCCACCCTCTGCCGACACCGACTCTGGCGTCCACCCTCTGCCGACACCGGCTCTGGCGTCCACCCTCTGCCGACACCGACTCTGGCGTCCACCCTCTGCCGACACCGGCTCTGGCGTCCACCCTCTGCCCCACCGGCTCTGACGTCCACCCTCCGCGGCCACGCCCAACCAGCATGCACGCTGGCGCATTCATCACACCACACTGCGGCGCTGACCTTTATTGGTGGCGACCGTTGCCGTGGCGGCAGCACCTCCGTTTCAAACTGCACGCCCGCCACGTCGCTGCCAGCGCTCGGAGCTGCACGGGAGGCTTGGCATAGTTCACCTGGCCTGCCGGCGCCGGCTGCATTCCTGAATATTACCGCCGGCCGCTCCCACTGCGCCAGTTGTGAACCGCTGATAAGCGTCCTCCTCACGTGTTGTAACGACTCGGTGATAACAGTGTCTCTCCTGTCTGCCTTCGTCCTTTCCGTGTTATTCTGTCCATTTATCTCTCTATCTGACTTTGCAGCCTATTTACACACACACATACACACCCATACGCACACACATAAACACACCCTGCTCACCCCATACATACATACATGCATACATACATACATACATATATACATATACATATATATGTATATATATATATACATATATATGCATATACATATATATATATATATATATATATATATATATATATATATATATATATATATATATGTTGTAGTATGACACAGGTTGGATATAGTTCTGAAAGACACAATCGGCAAGAGAAACCGGCCAAACATTGGTGTGATGGTTGCGATGTACACTACACTACGGTATTTCGGTGGATGTGGTGCACAATTATGAACAGCAATAAAGAGAACCTTTGGAGACATTTGGCGGAGAAGAAGCAAGCAGATCGTGCCGCATGGCGACATGGGTGAAGCTAGCGTAGCACAATGGCAACGTGCAACCAGTCCAAGCCAGGAGTGTCTGACAGACTCACTGACCAAGTTCCTTACTAGAAATAGCCCAATCAAAGCGAACAGCTGATCACCAGGACGGAGTTCACGATTCTGAGCAAACATATTTTTAGTACAAAAGAAAACCATATCCGCAAATCGCTCCCCAGAACTCGGCGCCTTGCATTGAAACGTTGGACGGAAGTGGGCTGCATGTTCAGACCGCTGCGTTGGACGGAAGCAGACTGCACGTTCAGGCCTCTATGCTGCGCAGGGTCTTGCAGGCTCTGGTGACAACATTGCGCTTGACCCCATGGGTCACAACGTCTTACTTGGTGACGGGAAAAACGTCAGTGCGACGCCAGTTGGTCGATGTTAGTGTTATCCAGTTGACTGTACAAGTGTGAGGACGAGCATTGTCGGTTTGTGGAATGATCTGGGAGACCATGATGTGCATACACCCAACGGAGGAACGTTCTGCTCTGCTGGTGTCTTGCAAAGCTGTGAGGGAAACCTGTGGTGGGCACTGAGCAATATTTCGAACACATACAGTTGTCGCACCGCAATATTTCGAAGCAGGGTAATATTTTTTCCCGAACTTTGCCCGAAGATTGGTTCAGTCTCAGCTTGGAAAACAAGGATACACCCATTGTTGATGTTCGTGTGAATTACTGACGATAAGTTAGATTGATACAGTGATGTAACAGTATGGTTGTGTGCTGACCTTAAAACGCTTCGCTATATCACTTCCTGAGTGCACAGTAAATGCTGATGCACTGACACTGTTTGGTATCATCAACATCTGAGTGATCATGCAACTATTTAACCGTACAGATGCGATGTCCAGACGATCGAATGCAATGCCCAGATATACGATTGCCATCCGACAGATTGTAGAGCTGTGCAATTGCAATGCACTAATTTCCTGGTCATCTTGTGTAGAGTGCTGTAACCCAGAACATGCGCCACCTCGCACAAGTGTCACACGGCAAACGCAGAGCGTTCGGGTTGTGCATAGGCTGCTCCATCTTAGCTGGCTAGTGTGGTGCGCTGTTTATCTACACATGGTGTCCGCGAGGATATAATTGCAATTTCACGTGGCAAAAAGCGCGGTGATAGAAAACCGTAGCAAACCTCCTTACCGACTACCAACCAACAGCACTGCTCTACAGCATGGTTAGATCTGGCCCACACACCTCCCACCAGCAGACTGCACTGCTACAGGCTGAAGTCTGGTCCGCACACCTCCCACCGTCAGACTGCAATGCTACAGGCTGAAGTCTGGTCCGCACACCTCCCACCGTCAGACTGCACTGCTACAGGCTGAAGTCTGGTCCGCACACCTCCCACCGTCAGACTGCACTGCTACAGGCTGAAGTCTGGTCAGCACACCTCCCACCGTCAGACTGCACTGCTACAGGCTGAAGTCTGGTCCGCACAGGCTGAAGTCTGGTCCGCACACCTCCCACCGTCAGACTGCACTGCTACAGGCTGAAGTCTGGTCCGCACATCTCCCACCGTCAGATTGCACTGCTACAGGCTGAAGTCTGGTCCGCACACCTCCCACCGTCAGACTGCACTGCTACAGGCTGAAGTCTGGTCAGCACACCTCCCACCGTCAGACTGCACTGCTACAGGCTGAAGTCTGGTCAGCACACCTCCCACCAACAGATTGCGTGCGTATGAACGTTCGGCTGCTCTCCCAGCCAGTCTCGCTGTCGCCCCTCGCCAGCATCCATACGGCCATTGTTTATTCTGTTGTCTGGAGATGAACATGATTAGGTTGTTGCCGCTCCGTTTAAAGGCGCATGAAAAAGCAATCTGGGTGCATCATAAAATAATGCCTTGGCCGTTGTGTGAAACAACTCCGAGGAATCTGTGACCCGAGCGTGACCTTTCTTTGTGAACTCGACCGTTCGGTGTGTTGTCGACTGTTGCCCGGCGTACGGAGGTCAGAGACAAGCAGGCAGACCATCCAGGCTGCGAGCGTTGGGCGCAGAGCGAGCATGTGGTTGTGCGCTTTCAGTGTAGGTGGAGCTTCGTGGCACTTTGGACAGATTAGAACCCATCCAGTGTTAGCTTGATATGGATTTTAATGTGTGACCCTGTTGGTCAGCCCCTGCGATGTGTTTTGAACTTTTCTCAGAATTGGCATTGCTCGATGTACTCAATAACTTACTTGAAGTGCTACTCCTGGCTGCCAAAGTACTATAGTATACTGCTGGTACGAGAATGCTCGCACAGGCTGCATCTCTTCCAACTCCTGCAATTGACAAAGCCTGGGACTAGCTCACCGGTCTCCAGCACTGAGAGTTCCAGGGGCACTCGAGAATGCGCCGCCCTCCAAATGGAGATGTGGCGTACCTCCAACTGGAAAACGGCGCCCCTCTACTACGATCGAGTGCACCCCACCCCCACTCAACGAATTTGCCATCCGACGGCGCCCCTCTGGGCAGAAAAGACGCCACTGCGGAACACTGAAGTGCTCTCCCCTCCACGCCTCAAACGAACCCCTCAGAATCAACTGCACCTCTCCGGAAAATGGCGCTCTTCCAGACAAGTGCCACCCCCAATTCGAACCCCTGGACCCGGCCCTGGTCTGCAGCCACCGTGCTGCGGCAGGTGCGTCAACCTCGGCTGGTCTGGCCACCAGCCGGTGACACCCGACACTGTGGTGCGCCTGTCTGCAGGCGCTAATCCACGGTGGGCGTCGGCCTCAGCCGACCGGCCAACTCTCGTCTGTCCTGACGGACGATGCACTGATGCAATAATCAAGGTCGCCAGTCGGCTGGGCCCCGACTAGGCCGAGCGGACCCCACGTCTCGTGCTGCTGCTGTGGGAGACCATGTTGATCAGCCGGCCTGCTGTCAGCTCCCAGAGCCGCTGCTGCCATCACCTGCCCACAGCGCCAGCTGCCAGCGGTGTTGCTATGGGAGACCATGCTGATCAGCCGGCCTGCTGTCAGCTCCCAGAGCCGCTGCTGCCATCACCTGCCCGCAGCGCCAGCTGCCAGCGGTGCTGCTGGGGGCAGCGGCGTTTTGCTCGATGAGTTGTGGTGCCACCTTTCAGGTGGGTATGGGGTTCACCAGCGACGCACGCTTGCAAGGAGCAGCCGCGCGACGTGAGCCACGCGCGGCGTTGTTCCAGGACACTCAGCGTTGACACTCGGTATTGTTCCGGGTATTGTTCCAGTCCGCACTTCAGCCGCCGGGGCGGCTCCGCCGCGCGCCGAGAGGCGTCCTCTGCGTGACCTCGGCTTACCGTTTGCCCTTGCCGCCGACCCGCAGTGACCCAGCCCGGCGGGGGTGCGACGCGCTGGAATGCAGATAACCAGCGCATACTGCTCGCCGACCGCGTCCGCCCACCCCCCGCCCGGCGCTCCGCAGGCGTCGCCGACTTCCAACCGTCATCAAATACCTAATGGAACCGGCTCACCTAGCCGATAAATAATGAAATTCCAGCCCTCCGATAAGCTGAATGTATTATTCTGACTGGCAGCGCGGCCGAGACGCCTTCCAGCGCCACCTAATCAGAGCTGCTGTCACTGCGCGACGTCGCCATGGCAACGCATGCGACTGACGCCACCCCGTCGCACGTCGACAGCGGTTCAAAGCTGGCATCGACTATAAATGGGTGGCTATGTGGGTGCCCGGCAGAATGCAACCTTCCACTACGGTGGGCATGGGTGAAAGATGCCAGCACTCCCACGGCTGCAAATTCCACACCTGGTGGTGCCGAAAGAAAGCTTTGGTGCTACAAGATGAAATAAGCAATGCAAATTTAGGCAAGCTGGTGTTGCAGCTGGAATGTTTGCAATGTTGTCCTCGGTCCCCGCCCATTATTGTGAGCAAACTAAGCCGTGCCTAATGCAAAAGTAATCGTACACGCAGTAATGTAGTGCACCATGACGTTAACTGGAAGGGTAAGGGCAAAAGGCCAGGTGTCCCGTACTGTTGGTGGTCAAACATTGTATCATTGTCACCGGAGTCAACAGAGATGGCGAGTTTGGTTACGGTCACTATAGATGGCGTGGCGCAGTGCACAGCGCTACCTACCGGGCATGTGGAGTAGAAGGGAGGAAGCTGCACAAAAAAGGTCCTTAAGCGTAGGATTGGGCCGGGCTGGGTTGCTCATATGTACGTTTTTTGATACTAGCAGGGAAACTGACTTAATTGCGCTTTTCCATCCCATGGAAATATATTTGATGACACATGTCTGTAGATGGTATGACATTTCGAGGTTGTGAATGATGCGCTTGTGATGGAAGCTCCGAGATGCTTATGGATATTTTCAGTACGTATGGCGTCTGACAGGACTGATCCAGGTCCATCCGACGTGGTCCCCCGGTACTGATTCGAGGTGCGCTGTCAAGTTACCAGCGCACCAACCACCAGGTATGCAATCATGCTGGTCGTTGCGATACCCCGCGGCGAAATATTGCTCGAGTTTTCCCGAGTTCTATTGCGAGAATTGGACACTTCCGAAATGATTGGTTCTTTGTTATTTTAAATTCTGTCTCGCTTCGAGCTTCTTTTCCGGTTGCGAGCCTGAGTTGGGCGCGGTCACGCTTGTGCGGGGCTGCTAGTTCAACTGCACGGCGACACGGTGACAGGTCTGCTGCTGACTGTGTCGGCGGCAAGGGGTGCCGGCGAGGGGTGAGGGGTGCCGGCGAGGGGTGCCGACGAGGGGTGCCGACGAGGGGTGCCGGCGAGGGGTGCCGGCGAGAGGTGTCAGCCAGGGATGCTGGCCAGCGGTGCCAATCAAGGGTGCTGATCAGGGATACTGGCCATGGGTGTCGGCCAAAGCTACCGGTAGGGGTGCTGGCGAGGGGTTCCGGCCGGAGATGTCGGCAGGGGTGTTGACCAGTGATGTCGGTCAGAGGTGTCAGCAGAGATGTTAGCCAGGAGTGTTGGCGAGGAGTTCCGGCCAGAGGTGCCGGCAGGAGTGTTGGCGAGGAGTGCCGGCCAGGAGTGCCGATCAGGAGTGCCGGCCAGGAGTGCCGGCCAGGAGTGCCGGCCAGGAGTGCCAGCTAGGAGTGCCGGCCAGGAGTGCCGGCCAGAGATCCCATCCAGGTCACCTCAGGCGGTCGCCCCCCGCCGACCACCGCCGGATCTACATTCCTCGGGCGCCCCTCGCTGAGGACCGCTCCGTGAAATATCTCATCATTAGCCGGTCGGCGACGGAATGCCAGCTTTTTGCCCTGTTTTTGAGCATTTTTATTCCTTCCACCGGCAATGCCGATCGTTCAGCAGGCGTCGGCACACTGTCAGGCGCGCCGCTGGGCCGCACCAAAATTAATTCTGCCACAAACTGACCGAGTCGAACTCCAGCGCGGCACTAAATCACGCCGGCATTTCAGCACGCTGATCGTGGCTGTCCCGTCGAGACCCCGGCTTCACAGCAGCACGGACAGCGAGAGCTCGGCTTCGCACAGCTAGAAGCGCAACGAAATGTTTATCACTGTGCTGCATATGAAAATGGGATGATGTAGTCTTCGTGTTATTTGACAGGCATGCACCCTTGTTGCCGTACTTGTTGCACTACTTTGTGTTTTCAAAATATTCACTGGGGTATCCAGGCACCACTCGCCGTGGCCATTTTTCTTTTCCCTCTTTTCTTCATCTCTTTTTCTAAATTGTAGCTTTTTCCTAGTGTTGTTATCTTACGTCAGTCTTGCGATGTCACACACGTGTTCTTATTACCGGGAAGTACTTGCAAAGTTAATTATTGGTCACCCCAGATGTGTAGGTACAGTACAAAGTTGAATCCCAAATTTGTGTGTAGCAGTTCCATCAAGTCAAGGTGGTTGACTGTGGTTTTCTACTTCCATGCTATTATTTAAGTAATTTTCAATATCCACATGGCCATGGGTGAATCTAGAACACGAACTTTGGGCAAAAAGCCTCCTGCCCCCACCAACGGCAACTCTTCCACACAGTCAGCGGAACCACAAGCAGACGCCTCGCAATAAGCTTGCTGACATTGCTCTTGTGGATGTTATAAGACAGGGAATGAACATTTCCAAGCATTGCGAGCGAATCAGACCCCAGCGCCTCTCAACTTATCAGTTGACAGGGGCTACCAAATCCCATAGCTGTTTGGTTCATTTGTGTACCTCCCCATGTGCCCACAATGACAATGCCTCCGCCATTTAATATATATGTCCACTAGATATACAGCTCCCTGAAATGAACTTGCTCATTATGGCACAAAGCAAGTTGCACAGTTGCAAATAATTCACTGGTAGACATCTCACCTCGGGCCTGCGGAGTTGTGTGATGGGTTGGTTGTACACAATGCATTTCATGTCCAGGATATATCGCACACACTATGAAAACTAGCATTCAATTTGCTTTAGACAGGGATCCTAGATCTCTGCAAGCCTCCCGAGGTATCAATTTATCGGATACTTACATGGACGTCGTTCACTGTCATCCACAGGCAAGCATAAGCTGACACAAAATGCTCCCACCCCCCCCCCCCCCCAAAAAAAAAAATCCCCAGTTCACCCTGGCAAAAATTGAAAACGGACCATGATAAAGCGCTGGGATTAGAATATATTTCATAGGAAACCCATCGGATTTATTATGAACTACAAGCTCGTAATACACTCAATTTACTCGTTCAAGAACGTCCAAGCTCAATTTACTGCCCCTGCCATTTCTGGGTGCCTAGATCAATACTAGTGGTCCAGTCAGTATTTTCCTAAAGGACGGTCCCCACGAAAAAAAAATGTGAAGAAACAGAAAAAGCTCTCGTCGCGCAAAGCTCGCCAAAGGTTTAGGGTAGCAAAAAATTGAAAATTTATCGTTTCATCTAGTGTATTTTTGGTTCCTAAGGGAGGGGGCTCCGTCTCCTATGGGCTGCACCTCTGATCGCTACGCTACAGGAACAAACGTTGGGAATTGCGCAGCATCTTGTCACCGACCAATTCCCGTCGTCGTGACTGACTAAAGAAATCAAGAGATGCAGTCCTGCCAGCTGAATGGTCAGAAATGCCAGCAACTGTCCCTGTTTGATCACTGCTGACACAAGCTAGGTCAGAAACTTCAGCAACTGACCCTGTTTGATCACTACTGACACAAGCTAAGTCAGCAGACATTTCAACAACTGATCCTGTTTGATCAATACTGACACAAGCTTGATCAGAAATTTCAGCAACTAAGCACGCTTGATCACTACTGACACAAGCTAGGTCAGAAATGTCAGCAACTGACCCTGTTTGATCACTGCTGACATGAGCTAGGTCACCGCACCTATGCAGCGATACACAAGCTAGGCACAGGAAACGGTTCACGACAAACTTAAGCTGTAATAAGTCGAATTGATGGCCCGATGTAGGGCCCTAGCAGACCCCTCCAAACGGCTTGGTAACACCCAGAAGCCCCAGCACTTTAGTGGAAGCGCTATCGCTACGCTGTAGTACTACACCCTGCAGTGCACACGAAAGAGAAGATACTCCTGAGACGAGAAGATACTAAGAGAAGACTTGTTATTTTTTTATCCCCGGAATTCGGGCGTATAGCAAATTGAAAAGTTTGCTGCCCGCAGTCAACATTTAGGAACATGTCGGAACATTTCAAGATTCTGCACAATCCACAACGCCGGTGTCTCTTTATATGTAGTGATCTAAGTACACGGAAATGACAGAACAAGTTCTGGGATGGGCAACTTGGGTGTATGATGAGCTTGGAGCTGGTAATAAATCTGATAGCTTACGTGTGAAGTAATTCGTTTAATATCGCTGTCTTGACAAGGTACATTTTCATTTTTTGGCACAGGGGAACTTGGGAATTGTTTTTGCAGTGGGGAATTTTGTGTCAGGCTATGCTTCCTTAATGTTACGTTCTTCAACATCAACTGAGCCATGAAATCAAATACGAGCGTATACTCCTCTCTCTCTCTCTCGCTCTCCCTCTCTCTCTATATATATGGTTATATATATAGATATATAAATATATATATATATATATATATATATATATATATATATATATATATATATATATATATATATATATATATATATATATATATATATATATATATATATATATATATATATATATATATATATATATATATATATATATATATATAGGCATACGCATGCAATTATTGGAAGCTATGTAACCCAAACCGAATAGCTTTATGGAAACTTTGCAAGGACAAAATGGAAAAACATGGCAAGTTTCTGTGCTATGTCACTGGGAATCCCGAAACTCTACCATGTGCTTCGTAATTTGTTTGCACTCGCTCGCTCTCCCCACAGGACACATCTAGGCGCTCTCCCCGCATGATGCTCTGGGCGCTCTCCCCGCATGATACATCCGGGCGCTCTCCCCGCATGATGCTCTGGGCGCTCTCCCCGCATGATATATCCGGGCGCTCTCCCCGCATGATACATCCGGGCGCTCTCCACGCATGATACATCCGGGCGCTCTCCCCGCATGATGCTCTGGACGCTCTCCCCGCATGATGCTCTGGGCGCTCTCCCCGCATGATACATCCGGGCGCTCTCCCCGCATGATACATCCGGGCGCTCTCCCCGCATGATACATCCGGGCGCTCTCCCCGCATGATACATCCGGGCGCTCTCCCCGCATGATGCTCTGGGCGCTCTCCCCGCATGATGCTCTGGGCGCTCTCCCCGCATGATACATCCGGGCGCTCTCCCCGCATGATGCTCTGGGCGCTCTCCCCGCATGATACATCCGGGCGCTCTCCCCGCATGATACATCCGGGCGCTCTCCCGCATGATACATCCGGGCGCTCTCCCCGCATATGCCTGGACGCTCTCCCCGCATGATACATCCGGGCGCTCTCCCGCATGATACATCCGGGCGCTCTCCCCGCATGATACATCCGGGCGCTCTCCCGCATGATGCTCTGGGCGCTCTCCCCGCATGATACATCCGGGCGCTCTCCCCGCATGATGCTCTGGGCGCTCTCCCCGCATGATATATCCGGGCGCTCTCCCCGCATGATACATCCGGGCGCTCTCCCCGCATGATATATCCGGGCGCTCTCCCCGATAGCACATCTGGGCGCTCTCCCATGGCACATCTGGACGCT
Source organism: Ashinkailepas kermadecensis (assembly GCA_034440615.1). Taxonomy (NCBI): domain Eukaryota; kingdom Metazoa; phylum Arthropoda; class Thecostraca; family Neolepadidae; genus Ashinkailepas; species Ashinkailepas kermadecensis. The sequence continues at coordinate 59,016 of JAOTOM010001500.1, read as the reverse complement.
CTCCCGCATGATGCTCTGGGCGCTCTCCCCGCAATACATCCGGGCGCTCTCCCCGCATGATACATCCGGGCGCTCTCCCCGCATGATGCTCTGGACGCTCTCCCCGCAGATATATCCGGGCGCTCTCCCCGCATGATACATCCGGGCGCTCTCCCCGCATGATGCTCTGGGCGCTCTCCCCGCATGATACATCCGGGCGCTCTCCCCGCATGATACATCCGGGCGCTCTCCCCGCATGATATATCCGGGCGCTCTCCCCGTATAGCACATCTGGGCGCTCTCTCTGCATGACACATCTGGACGCTCTCCCCGCATGATACATCCGGGCGCTCTCCCCGTATGACACATCTGGGCGCTCTCCCCGTATAACACATCTGGGCGCTCTCTCTGCATGGCACATCTGGACGCTCTCCCCGCATGATACATCCGGGCGCTCTCCCCGTATGACACATCTGGGCGCTCTCCCCGTATAACACATCTGGGCGCTCTCTCTGCATGGCACATCTGGACGCTCTCCCCGCATGATGCTCTGGGCGCTCTCCCCGAATGACACACCTGGACGCTCTCCTCGCATGACACATCTGAGTGCTCTCCCACATGATAATCTGGGCGCTCTCCTCGCATGATAACCTGGGTGCTCAACCCGTATGATACATCTGGACGCTCTCCTCGCAAGATACATATGTGCGCTCTCCCCGCATGATACATCTTGACGCTATACCCGCATGATACATCTGGGCGTTCTCTCCGTATGGCACATCTGGTCGCTCTCCCCGTATGGCACATCTGGTCGCTCTCCCCGTATGACACATCTGGGCGCTCTCCCCGTATGACACATCTCGGCGCTCTCCCCGTATGGCACATCTGGGCGCTCTCCCCGTATGACACATCTGGACGCTCTCCCCGCATGACACATCTGGGCGCTCTCTTCATAGCCCGTCCAACATTCAGAAGTGAACGTGGTTCTCAGAGGTAGATCTGTCCTGCATAGGCAGTCGCCAGTATTCTCTGATCAACCCAGAACTGGTCGAACTACTCTCCGGTGTAGATCAACTGGTAACCGGGAAGCGTACATTTTGGACGAAGCATCCGTTTCACCAAGTCGATCTGCCAGCAACACCAGTCGCTAACTTAATTTCCCACCAATGTTTCCATTAGCAGACGCCGTGCCGTCAACCCGTCTCCGTACTATCAGTTACCAAACACCACTATGAACTATAGCATGCCGTGACAACGTGGCATCTTTATATCAGCACGATAATTTGTCGGCTTCCATCGGTGACGTCATTGTACGTCATCAGCCTCCACCACGTGGACGCCGAGGTATGCCGCTGGCCAGGACGTTGGCCAACGCCACTGCATTCCAGGCTGCTCTCGCCATGCGGTCGTCGAATCTCCGTGACCAATAAAAACACTGAAAGTCACAACTCATCGCGCCGCCGGTGTGAACAATCATGTCCGTAAACAGGCAGCCGGGTCGCGTTTCGGTCGCACTAAACGGCTGTCGCGTCGCGGGCCGTCGCTCATTTGTGTCGGCAATGGCCGGGACTGGAGCGCCGGTGGCGGCGGCGAGGCCCCAGCAGACGTCAGCTGACGACGGACAACGGCTTGCGCGTGACGCGGACGTTACGAACGGCTGGCAACGGCTCGGCTTCGCCGGAACAGCTCCAGTGAGATGTCCCGGAGGTGTGTGCCGCGTCGGAGAGCGTGTCGACCGCAGGCGTCCACTCGCTCCGAGACGGCATACCACCGCGTCCACTCGCTCCGAGACGGCATACCACCGCGTCCACTCGCTCCGAGACGGCATACCACCGCGTCCACTCGCTCCGAGACGGCATACCACCGCGTCCACTCGCTCAGAGACGGCATACCACCGCGTCCGGTCGCTGTAGCTCACACCGGCTCAAGCTGCAGGCTACACAAGTGACTCACAAGAGATCGTAGCTCGGCTCCGGTGCATGTATTCCTGCGAGAGGCAACCGTTGTCCGCTCCGCACAGCCCCGGGCACACAAGTGACAGCACAGTGACCGTACAGCAACGGCACAGCGACCGTACGGCCGCCCAGTGACCGCACGGTCGCCCAGTGACCGTACGGACGCCCAGTGACCTTACGGCCGTCCAGTGACCTTATAGTTGTCCAGTGACCTCATAGTTGTCCAGTGACCTCATAGTTGTCCAGTGACGTCATAGTTGTCCAGTGACCTCATAGTTGTCCAGTGACCTCATAGTTGTCCAGTGACGTCATAGTTGTCCAGTGACCTCATAGTTGTCCAGTGACCTCAGTGACACACAGTCGTCCAGTCTCCCAGTGACTGCACTACTACAGTGGACGGCTGGAGGAGCGCCGGCGGCGGTGGCGGCGGTTCCAGCTGCGGTCGATTATTTATCCCCCGACCGGGACTGCGTATATACGGCGCGCCGGTCAGGGCGTGACTTTTACTCGGGCCCCTCGCTGATTGATGGCGGGGGAGCGGGCTTTACGAGCCTTGCGGACGGAAACGATGTCGTGCCGAGCGTGCCGATCGAATGTGTCATGTCGGGTCAGGTTGGGTCGGGCTGGGTCGCGTTGGGTCGGGTCGGGACGGGTCGGGTTGGGTCGGGCCAGATCTGGCTGGGCCAGGGTGGGACGCGCGTCCGGTCGTTTGCACCAAGATAGGTCGAAGAGCGATGCCGCTCGTTCGTTCGACGTGAGAACGCGTCGGCTCAGCCCGCCACCTTGCGTTTGCATCTCCAATGACAGCATGTGCCAATGACGAAATCTACGAAACAAACGCATGGTCGATCTTTTTTGCTGCTTCGGCGTCCTGAGAAATTATGTTTTCAATTGAAGTTCCTGCTCATGAGTCATGTTCTGCCAACAATCAGGTCGAATATAATGAAATAATTTTAGAACATAGAAGATAGATTGTGAAAATTGGCACCAAATTTTCGCTCTTACGTGTAAAATCAGGAAGATCTGCAAGTAGTACATTACGCATAGACATGAGCAGATGCGCTTTCACAATTTTCCCAAGGGCCCAAATTTTAATTCCAACACCCCGGATGAGGTGAAAATTTCGTGGAGATTCCATAAAAACTGTAAATTTTGACAAGAAATCTGAAAGAAGGACGCCAACCTTTACCATATACGCATTCAAAATTTGGCACAATCTTGTAGGTGAAACAGGGGTGGCTTTGTTCACAAAAGTGCCTCCTGTGCTCACGTGGGTGATCTTTAGACATAATATATATGTGTGCAACCGTACTAGATCGATGAATGTCCAATTAAAACAAGTAGGAATTATTCTACAAATTTGTAGATTACCCACGTCTATTTTAAATATCTCCATTCCGAAGCACACTGGGCTGAAAGGTTCCCAGGAGGCTGGATGAGCGTAACCCGCCCGCCACCCTTATTCCTATCCTTCTCTTGATCCCGAAGCCTGGCTGCAGCGAATGTGGACGTTCCAGTCAGCATGTGTAAACTTTGCAATCAGTAAATACACGCCATAGTGCTTCCGAGCGCCCGACTGCTTCGGAGGAAATATTGCGACGAAAATTGGTAGAATCACAATTAGACGTCTAGTTCTGAGTGAAGGAGGGTGGCGTGGCGTTTGTAGCGTTTGTGCAAAGACGTCATTAAGGTTTCAATGACGTGGCGACCGGATTCGGCCAACTGGAAGCTGACCGAGCCGATTCGCCTCGTTCGTAGGAACTCTTTTTCTTCTCGAATATGCACCAGCATGGGACGTCACTCTGGGCGCGGGACGACACAAGGCAAGAGGCGGGATGTGGGGCTGCCCTGCTTCAGGCACATGGTCAGGAATCTTGTGGCTGGCAGAGAACCTTGGCGCTGCGGTCGAGGTCAATATAGGTGGCAGGGCGCGGATTGCGGCGCCACCTATGTTGCCACCAAGCAGCTCATCACCATAAGCTATTTCTTTGAATAAAGCATGCTAATGATTGAAAAGAAACATTGTGGTGGAAGCGTGTAGGAACAAAGTTTAAGGAGCTGGTCCAACCCTGAGTGAGGAGAACAGAACTGAAGTATCGCAATAAAGGTGCTACGATTTGAAAACCGTGGCGTTCAGGTCACTGGCGTCTGGTCGGGCCTGACCGGGTCGAAACGCTCGCAGGACATTTGTTCTGTTGATGAGACTCGCGCAGGCTTCGCTCTCGCTCGTGATGATGTCTGAAAACTGCACCCAGAGTGAATACAGTTATTAAATGGGACGATCAAAGGAAACATTCTTCGGAGCTCGGAGCATGCAGACAAAACATTTGGTGTGTAGGCCATTATATTATCCTTAAAAAAGAAGCCTCCCACCCCGACCGACTATCAGAGCCAACAAAGCCCGACCGTCAGCAGTCGACGACATCCCGCATCTCTGGGCGTGACGTCAGCTCGCCGACACGTCTCTGGGCGTGACGTCAGCTCGCCGACACGTCTCTGGGCGTGACGTCAGCTCGCCGACATCTCTGGGCGTGACGTCAGCTCGCCGCATATATCTGGTCGTGACGTCAGCTCGCCGACACGTCTCTGGGCGTGACGTCAGCTCGCCGACACGTCTCTGGGCGTGACGTCAGCTCGCCGACATCTCTGGGCGTGACGTCAGCTCGCCGCATATATCTGGTCGTGACGTCAGCTCGCCGACACGTCTCTGGGCGTGACGTCAGCTCGCCGACATCTCTGGGCGTGACGTCAGCTCGCCGACACATCTCTGGGCGTGACGTCAGCCCGCCGACATCTCTGGGCGTGACGTCAGCTCGCCGAGACGTCTCTGGTCGTGACGTCAGCTCGCCGACACGTCTCTGGGCGTGACGTCAGCTCGCCGACACATCTCTGGGCGTGACGTCAGCTCGCCGACATCTCTGGGCGTGACGTCAGCTCGCCGCATATATCTGGTCGTGACGTCAGCTCGCCGACACGTCTCTGGGCGTGACGCCGACATAATCGTTACACGTGGCGTCGGCCTCCACACAATCTGGGGTCGTGACTTCAGCTCAGTGACAAAATCTTGCGCTGTCACTGGCCGATCCAGAGACCTGGCTTCAGTTTATTTTGCATAAGCGAAATAGAAAATAACTGCAATCAAAACACGTTTATCCAATTACGATCTCTACGGATACGAAGATCGTTTTAAAACAACATTTTCAGCGTAAAATGTGCATACATTTCGAGAACTTCGCTGTTTCATGCATATTTTCTTCATTCAAAACTGCTAATTTTGAGACAGCATGGGCCTGGGGATCCCTTTCTCCACTGGATCCCAAGTGCGAGGCGTGACGTCGAGATCACCCAAGCATAGCGTTCCACGTGTCACGTGACCATGCCGATACAATTTTGAGGCTGGACATCAGTCCTCCTACACAGCCTCTGGGCGTGCCGTCAGCCATCCCACACAGCCTCAGGGTGTGCCATCAGTCCCTTCCACACAGCCTCGGAGCGTGACATCCGTCCCCCACACAGCCTCGGGGCGTGCCGTAAGCTATCCCACACAGCCTCGGGGCGTGCCGTCAGCCATCCCACACAGCCTTTGGGCGTGCCGTCAGTTCTCCCACACAGCCTCTGGGCGTGCCGTCAGTCCTCCCACACAGCCTCGGGGCGTGCCGTCGGTCACATTGGCCAGTTCGGGGGTCAGAGCTGCCGTTTCCGACGCCGGCGCTGCCGACGGCGGCGCGGGCCACCGGCCGCTTAGCGGCGTACAAATGCCGACGCGGCGCGCCGGAATGCGCCGCGTCAGCGCGCTGACTTGCACTCGATACGCCGGCGCAATGCCTGCATCGTGTCCGGCGCTAATTAATTAGCCGGCTATTAGCGGGCTGGTCGCCGCAGATTGCTGCCGAGATGCGGCCCAAGGCAGCCGGGCGCAGCGCTCCGCCGCGCCTCCGCCGCGCCTCCGCCACCTCACGCAGCGCCGTGGAAAACGCCGTGCCATCCGGCGCCGTTGCAGCTCGTGGGGGAGAGGGGCGGGGGGGAGCGACACTGGCGCGCCACGCCCGTGTCGCCGGTTGTGAGGCCCGAGGCCGTCGCAAGCGCAAAACGAGCCATTCTGTGCTCGCGTCGCCCAAGCTTGTGATCTGCTTCGATCCTATGATCACATTCCAACTTGATCTCCACATAGTTGTTTCCAAGTAATTAGTTCTTACCAAATATCCTGCACTAATTAACTGTTACCGACTGAATGGAATGAGTGGCTGCAGCCATTTCCGACAGCTTTTGTGATGACGTAAAAAAAGGCTCAAGCCAAAAGACTGATATAGACAATAGTTGATTGTAAGTCCTCTATGAATATTCTGGAGAAAATGGAAGTTCCTATGACTAATCCGTTTATATTCATGAACACCAGCTGTTACTTGGTCTGACATTGCTTCCTAACTGAGCAATTAATTAAAGCATGATGGGTATTGTTCTAGTGAGAAGAATGATGCATATCATTTGGTAGTCGCTTTGCGGCAGCACATAAAATTGGAAAGTATAATTTTATTTATAAATACTGACTTTGCACCTCATCTGGAGTGCCTATCCTTGACCTTGGAATATCTTGTCAGATGGCATTAGATAGACATCGTGCCAAAAACAACATAATCATTTTGTTTCATGTGTCCAGCTCAATGGCGGGGAAATGGTAAGCCTCCTTGGTCGGTGGTGTTACGCAGGAGCATTCGTCTGGTGAGAGCTAATATTCGTGTAATGGAAGCTTGTTGGAGGATACAATTGACCTATGGAAGTATTAAATCGACAAATCGACAACTCGAGCAGAATTGCTCCTCTTTCTCGAAGTTCTCGAGCATCGGATTTTCAGTGGCCGTAATTGGCGGGGCTGACATGGATTGTATATCATCTTGATCCATCGATGGTAAAAAAACCATAATTTTTGTCCCATCATAAAAGTCACCACTAAGTACCCTCATGTATTCAGCAGCATTATAGTTGTTGACTTAGCCGCCCCACCGAGGGGTGGAGGCGGATGCCACCCCAGTCATTGTCTGGCTGTGTGCCAAACCGTTCAAGATGGCGCTCTCCAGAGGCCGATTCGGAAGGCTGGCTTTGGAGGGGATGAAAAAAATCTCCGATTTCTAAAAACTAATCTGATACTTGAACAGCTCACATTTGTCCGGTCTGCTAAGACAATATTTTTATGATAAAATATTCCTAGATTTCAGAATAATTCCGGCTTAGTGCAAGATATCTGCAAACATCGGCCTCTTATGGGTGGGGGCATATTTTCGGTGTTTCTTGCACGGTTTCCTGGACGTGATAGTGCTTCGGTTGAACATTTCGGACTTTGTTTTCTTGACCAGACCAAGGGTCAACGGTTGAACTCACGAGATCATGTTGGGTGTCACTAAATATAACTTGCGTCAAACAATGCAATTATTTTGTTCCATGTCACAAGCTCAATTGGAAGCGAAACAGCGAGGGGGATAGCAACCACTTCGAAGGGAACATGTCGAAGCGTCGAAATGCTCTCGTCAGGCGGTGTCTAATTTTCAGTACAAGAACACAGGCATTCGTAGATATTACTCTGTAGATGTTCAGATGATTTTCAGATTGTGGACAACACTATTCGTCGACCTACCAGGCAGTTGAAATCGTGCACTGCTACTTGGGTACAGGCAATAATGAAATGTACCGTGATCTGCACAGTTCGCCAGGATAGGAGATAGAAGAGAGTACATATCAACCTGTTCACTAACCCGCGTACTCCACTCCACGCGCTACTGGATGTGACTGGCATTAACATACTATTAAACGTTATTTATGCTCATGGTCATCCAGTCCCAATTCATCGAAGCACTAAATACGACACCCGCACGCCCAATAGTCTACAGACCGTGCTGTATATGCTACAACCCAAGATTGGAATTTCTAGGGGCCATTTAAAACCCTCACAACGCCTCTGGCAAAAATATGCTTGCGATGAGTCAGAAAATAGTATAACACGTATGAGCCAGGGCCTATTTTAACATGTTAACTGGGGTGGAAGCTTCCACCCTAGTCGCCCAGATTTCCACCCCAGTCGTCGAGACTTTCCACCCCAGTGAGAGCCCATGCTGAAGGATCTTTCTGAGAACCTGGCTGCCTCAGAAGTCGTTGGAACCATCAGAAACCTACATTTTTTTGTACTTGATCCGTACAATCAATGAGCCATCCAACTCTCACTGTGATATTTTTTCATCACTTTGATGTATTAAAGCACAGTACCTACACCATTGTGTATGCACTTACACTCGCAACGCTGTAGATACCCGTAAATTTTGCACGGTACCACGCCGAACCTCGCCGAGCATGGTATTTTATTACAAAATCCTTCGCGAGGAGGTGTGTAATAAAAACAAGAGCATGCCTCTCAAATTCATCCGTGCGGCGTGCCGCTGTGATGCTGCGAGTGAATTATCTGCGCGCCCTATGCTCATTGATTTGTGTTGCCGGTGCCGCCAGAGAGGTGTCGGTGGCTGCTAGTTCCTACGTTTGCTGTGGAATCAAATACAGCAGCGAAAGTAGTGTGTGGAAGTTTCCATTGAAATTATTTCACTTATAAGTTACATAAAGACTGCATATACAAGTACTAACAATGGAAGGATCGGGGCCCGTTAAAAATAAACGTAAGACGTCAGGGGCGCAGGTCCAAAAACAGTGGGAGTCGGCAGCCCGGTCTTGTTCTACTCCATCAATCCTTCAATTTTTCAAGTAAGTACCAGTCGACGATGCCCTGGGTCTAGCAAATAAGTTCACAGTCCAGTTCTGCGGAGGAGGGGATCCAAGAGAATTCTCAACATTCGGGACAAATTCACCCTGTGGCGCCTGAAAGCTACCGGTAACATTGGGCAAGTACTTAAGTATTTCGTTCATGAAATGACGATACGGACACAAAATTAAAATCATTTACTTCACTACACTGAAATACAAAGCAAATGTCATGGATCTCTCACATTTCGTTGATCGCAAATTGACTCGTTTGTAGGCCTGCATCCTCCGGCTCCCAGCAGCCGTCAGCCTCTGCCCGTCCTGCTGGTGACGGCTCTCAGCAGCCGTCAGCCTCTGTCCGTCCTGCTGGCGCCGGCTCCCAGCAGCCGTCAGCCTCTGCCCGTCCTGCTGGTGACGGCTCCCAGCAGCCGTCAGCCTCTGTCCGTCCTGCTGGTGCCGGCTCCCAGCAGCCGTCAGCCTCTGCCCGTCCTGCTGGTGACGGCTCCCAGCAGCCGTCAGCCTCTGTCCGTCCTGCTGGTGACGGCTCCCAGCAGCCGTCAGCCTCTGCCCGTCCTGCTGGTGACGGCTCCACGCCCGCTCTCAGTCACTGTACTGGTAAGTACACACCTATATACCATATAACTGTACCGTTGCGGCGCTCTTAAACCAAAAGCATAATCATCATAAGCAAGGGTGTCGCCACGAGGCGGAAACAGGTGAGGGGGAGGTGAAGGACTTTTGAAGTCAATTCTTTCTATGCAACGCCCATAGGCGTAATGCTTAAAATCCGAAAACCTGGGAGGGGCCGGGGGGCTGTGGCTACGCCCATACATACAACAATGTTATCGGTAGTCGGTTCCATATCATAACAATAAGTAACACTAAGATAAATGTTTAATGTGAGGGGATGCTGTTTGCCGCCTGATAGCCTGACATGGGCACCTACATATTTTTGTCTTCAAAGTATTCAAAATACGAAAATAATTCATTGCGGACTTGTGCTGGCCTGCTGATTGTAAGTGCGACATATGGTCAATGGTTTTCGTATCTTACGTACCTACCTACTTATAGCACAAAAATGCCCAACATACCTATTTATAACGTAAATTATCCTCCATAAATTAAGAGTTTGGCTAGTTCCGCAAAAACTGTCATTGATCTATCTCCTGCAGAATCGAACTGGTACAAAGGGTACAAACTCGACCTGCAATGGCTAATATCCAACTGCAAGTCACTGCGAAGGGAGAGCAGAAGGGGACCAAACGGCGGTAAAAACAGGGCCTACATCGTTTGTGAGGTTTGTCAGAGCCAGCAGGATGCGGCAAACAAAGCGTCTGCCAACGGAGTCGTCGGTGCGGCCTCAGGCATGCTTGCAGAAGGTGTGGAGAAACTCCGCCGTGTTGTGGACCACCTTCTTGGTCGTCCTCACCACGCAGCTGCTGAGGCTCAGAAGCTGGAAGAGATGTGGAACAGACAAACCGACAAACACCCGTGGCTCAGCATCATTAAGCGGCACAAGTCAACCACCATAAAGACCCTCATTAAGCTGGCTGTAGACGTGTACAGCGATTCCATGATCGAGACTCCGTCGGCGTGGTCATGGCCGTGTCGTTCGCTGGCCACAATGCACAGTAGTCGGCTCCTGTCCGCCATGTCAGACCATGGGTGGGAGTGGGAGTTCACACCCACAACTCCCTCTGGAACAGAGCTACACTACCTCTATCCAGCCGTGTACCGGGATATGCTAGAGTCAGTTGCAGCTGTGGAGGCAGAAAAGCTAGCAGACACCATCAACGCAGGCATCTGTTTCAGTATCCAGGTGGATGGAAGCGTGGATCGGATGCAGCTGGACACCAAGTTCGTCACGGCCCGCACAGTCTCAGAGAGCGGCAGGCTCACCTTTCTCTTTCTAGGCGTAGTCGAGTCTGAGAGTGGGGGTGCAGAGGGCTTGCTGGAAGCCACTACGCTCGCCCTGAACCATGCCAAGGCGGACACCGAAAAGCTGGTCGGCATAACGACAGATGGGGAAGCCGCCAACACTGGCCGGTCCAGTGGCCTCTGGAAACGCCTGGAAGACCATGTCAAGCACAAGCTGCTGATGATGTGGTGTGTCTGCCACCGCTCCGATCTGGCTGTTGAGAGCACTGAAAACTCTGTCCCGGAGCTTCGGCTGTGGAAGTCTGACTTGCTGAGCGTGGCCACATACTTTCGCTCATCGAAGTCCAGGACGAAGATGCTAAAGAAAGCGGGAGCAAAGTATGCATTTCCAGCATACTTCGAGGTGCGGTTCGCTAAGCATCTTCTCATTCTGGTCAACGCCGTGCTGGCAAACCTTCCAGCGTGTCGAGAAGTTTGGAGAGAAATCGCTGCCTCGCAAGAGAAGAAAGCCAAGTCGGAGGCACGAGGGTAGTGGGTAGACACCTGGCGAAGTGGGAGGACGGAGGGAGATCCCACTACCTGACTGCGGTCATGGCGGACGCGATGACGTCAGTCCGCCATCTGCAGAAGCGCCTTCAGCAGGACAGCCTGACAATCCCCGACGTCTTGGAAGCACGTGATGGAACGAAAAACTATCTGGAGCTGATGAAGGCCGCTCCCGTGCCAGGTGGCAAAGAGGAGGCTCTCTTGGCGTCTACCGCGGGAGAAGCCGGGACCAGCCAGACCGACGGGGAAGACAAAGGTCATCGGAACGTAAAAAACAAGCACGTGACAACCTCGAACCGATCGATAGCAGCAGTTCGCACAGAGATCGTGGCAGCAACCAAAAACTTCCTGTGTGAGCGACTCAACATTGACCAAGAGGAACAAGTAAAAGTGCTGATGACGCTCCTCACAGCCGAGTCCGTGACGGAGTTTATAAAGGAAGGTCGAGGCCTGGTGTCGATGCTGTTCGGAGAAGAAGCTGTGGCCGAATTCGCAGTCGCTGTGGCTGACAACTGGCGACGCATGTGTGGCGCTCGTGATGGCTGTGTGTCGAACGGGGCAAAGCTGCAAGCTATGGTGGCTACCAGCTCCGGTGTCTGCCAGGAACTCCTGGCTGCATTTATGTGTCTCACCCCTGACAGCATGGGAACTGAACGAGCCGTATCACACTATAACCAGATAAAGTCAAGTCATCGTCTCAACACTATGATGGACACATTTCTCGGCCGTATGCTTGTGTCAATGAATGGAACAGGAGTTGGCCGCTATGACCCGATACCTGCCGTCGCTCACTTCCTGCAGAAGAAAGAACGCCGTTGGGGAAACCCGACGCCTGAAGTGTACATGAAGCAGGAGTTCGCAAAGGGCTTCTATCGCTCTGGGGCCGTGTGAAGTAGAGCTGCAGAGATGTGTGCTTGCCACCGCTCCGATCGGCTTGCTGTTCGGCATCCGATCGGCATTGTGTCGATTCATATGCTTTTCAGTGGGCCCTCGCCTCCCCCTCCCGGACAGTCCTCCCGATTCGTCTCCCTTCCGGTCAGCCCCAGAGCCGTTTTTTTAAATTTGTATTATAAAATATCAAAATAAAAATAAATATCAAATTTTGGTGGATCGAAAATAAAGTGGCCTAAGTCCGTGGAGAAAATTGAAAATGGGGGTAGGTTGGGTTCAGCTGGGGCCGCAAGTGCGTCCCCCAACCTCAGACTTGTGGCGGACCACATATGTTCCACCCCAGTGAAATTCTCTTAAAATAGGCCCTGGTATGAGCTGCTTCGAAACGTGCATTAACTGGTGCATTGAATCATTTGGATGTTTTATATATTTTTATAAGACGCCTTGGTCCAAATGGTCTCGGACGTGTCTTTGTCTTGGGTGGTAAATGACATCATGAATGATGATGAACTGCATGGTGCTAGTTGAGTTCACCGGCCCCCTTAATCATTGACCTACCCCCCCCAATCAGATCCATGGACGTGCACTAGATGAAAATGGTTTTCGAGGCAACTTTGGCCACCACAAATACAATTTTGTCCCTCCAATAAATTTCACAAAGTGACACCCATGATGATGAATGAATGACGATATATGGCATGATGAAAATGATCACATAAACATGATGACAGAGCAACTATATGACAGAGCAGCTATGTGACAGAGTAACGACATGACAGAGCAGTTATATGACAGAGCAGCTATATGTCATAGCAGCTATATGACAGAGCAGCTATAAACCTAGCCTCCAAAGGCCGCCTGGCATTCACTTTACTGTTTCAGGTGTGGTGCGACCCCATCTCCATAAAACTCGCGCTGGTATTTATTGACTATCCTGGAGGAGGAGTAAATCACATAATGCTGTTCATCAGCCATATGTGGCCTACTCAAGTTCATCTTGCGACTTGTGAATCATTACGATATCCTTCTGCACGTGCTGCAAGTTTTACTGTCGATGCTCGTTCCCTTCCCTCTCCTCTCTCCTCTTTGTCCCTCTCTCTGTCTGTCTCTGTCTGTCTGTCTATCTGTCTGTCTGTCTGCCTGTTTGTCTGTCTGTTTGTCTGTCTGTCTGTCTGTCTGTCTGTCTGTCTGTCTGTCTGTCTGTCTGTCTGTCTGTCTGTCTGTCTGTCTGTCTGTCTGTCTGTCTGTCTGTCTGTCTGTCTGTCTGTCTGTCTGTCTGTCTGTCTGTCTGTCTGTCTGTCTGTCTGTCTGTCTGTCTGTCTGTCTGTCTGTCTGTCTGTCTGTCTGTCTGTCTGTCTGTCTGTCTGTCTGTCTGTCTGTCTGTCTGTCTGTCTGTCTGTCTGTCTGTCTGTCTGTCTGTCTGTCTGTCTGTCTGTCTGTCTGTCTGTCTGTCTGTCTGTCTGTCTGTCTGTCTGTCTGTCTGTCTGTCTGTCTGTCTGTCTGTCTGTCTGTCTGTCTGTCTGTCTGTCTGTCTGTCTGTCTGTCTGTCTGTCTGTCTGTCTGTCTGTCTGTCTGTCTGTCTGTCTGTCTGTCTGTCTGTCTGTCTGTCTGTCTGTCTGTCTGTCTGTCTGTCTGTCTGTCTGTCTGTCTGTCTGTCTGTCTGTCTGTCTGTCTGTCTGTCTGTCTGTCTGTCTGTCTGTCTGTCTGTCTGTCTGTCTGTCTGTCTGTATGTCTGTCTGTCCGTATGTCTGTCTGTCTTTCTCACTCTCTCCCACTTTCTGCACGTGTCACGTACAGAGGTTTGCACGTGACACGCGCTTTGTCCACGGCTCGCTCGGCGCGTGCTGTGTCTCAGTCTCAGTGGTGAGGTTCTCTGTGGCCGCGCTGCCCACATGTACCGGCCGTTCTGCTGTGGCGCGTGCTGTGTCTCAGTCTCAGTGGTGAGTTTCTCTGTGGCCGCGCTGCACACATGTACCGGCCGTTCTGCTGTGGCACGTGCTGTGTCTCAGTCTCAGTGGCGAAGTTCTCTGTAGCCGCGCTGCACACATGTACCGGCCGTTCTGCTGTGGCACGTGCTGTGTCTCAGTCTCAGTGGTGAGGTTCTCTGTGGCCGCGCTGCACACATGCACCGGCCGTTCTGCTGTGGCACGTGCTGTGTCTCAGTCTCAGTGGTGAGGTTCTCTGTGGCCGCGCTGCACACATGTACCGGCCGTTCTGCTGTGGCACGTGCTGTGTCTCAGTCGCAGTGGTGAGGTTCTCTGTGGCCGCGCTGCACACATGCACCGGCCGTTCTGCTGTGGCACGTGCTGTGTCTCAGTCTCACACACATGTACCGGCCGTTCTGCTGTGGCACGTGCTGTGTCTCAGTCGCAGTGGTGAGTTTCTCTGAAGCCGTGCTGCCCACATGTACCGGCCGTTCTGCTGTGGCGCGTGCTGTGTCTCAGTCGCAGTGGTGAGGCTCTCTGTGGCCACGCTGCACACATGTACCGGCCGTTCTGCTGTGGCACGTGCTGTGTCTCAGTCGCAGTGGTGAGGCTCTCTGTGGCCACGCTGCACACATGTACCGGCCGTTCTGCTGTGGCGCGTGCTGTGTCTCAGTCTCAGTGGTGAGGTTCTCTGTGGCCACGCTGCACACATGCACCGGCCGTTCTGCTGTGGCACGTGCTGTGTCTCAGTCGCAGTGGTGAGGCTCTCTGTGGCCGCGCTGCACACATGTACCGGCCGTTCTGCTGTGGCACGTGCTGTGTCTCAGTCGCAGTGGTGAGGCTCTCTGTGGCCGCGCTGCACACATGTACCGGCCGTTCTGCTGTGGCACGTGCCGCGCAGCTTTACCGACGATCCTGCCGCCTGCTGTCGGCGTCCATCTGCGACTGGTCTGGGCAGTCGGCAGGAGGGCGAGAGAAGGCCTGGTCGGGTGTGACCCCTCTGCCAACGGTGGCATTCACGTACCGGTGGTACGTCGGCAGGGGGGGAGACGGCCCGGCCGGGTGTGGTCCCTTTGGTGTGGTCTCTCTGGTGTGTGGTCCCACGACAGATCGACCAAATATTTTCAAATTTTACACCCATTAAATTTGCATTTGGACCAATATTGGTGTACAGGGTAGCCTTGTGATCTGAACACGCCGGAACAAGTTTTAGCCCGATCCGACCCAAGGCTTCGGAGTTATACCCTCCAGCAGTATTTTGAGGTTATACAACAAGGGAATCTTTGGCGATAGATATCTCATCGATAATGAAGAGGAAATGTGACATACTATGCATCTTTGAGAATAAAAGTGTTGAAAGAAAACATATCCGTCATAAATATCAACATGTATGATGTTTGATCTCGTGACCCCATGACCTCGTGACCTCGTGACCCCATGACCTCGTGACCCCATAACTTCGTGATCTCGTGACATTCTTTGACCCCTAGCCTATTGAAATTGATAAATTTGATACCAGAATTACAAACGGGCATGATTGGGCTGCCATATAAAAAGATGTATTCTACTTTCAAATATCCCATTTATGCGTATGTTCCTAATGGCTTTTGGCGATTTTTCGATTTTCCGAACGGACGGATTTGCAGTAAGTTTTCTCCCATTGGAAAACTACGGGATCGAACACTAAAATATAAAATGGTGATATAAAAACGTTTGCCTAAAACAAAATATCTAAAACTTATTGATGTAAGTCTTATAGTTTGCCTTAATAAACTTCACAAAGTTCAAGGCAACCCATTGCCGATGGGTCATTCATAGGCTTATCTACGTAGGACGACGTAATTTTACTTCGGAACATCTGGTGGTCTGGTGCTCGAAACATCTGACCGTGCTGGCCTCACAACAAGAAGTACAATTATGCCTTCACTCTACCTGTAGGCATCATTTACATGGAGGTACAGTCGAATCCCTATCGTAATGCCAACACACGCGTTTTTTTTGGTCACGGTATACATAGCGTGTCCCCGAAAACATAAACATTTTCGCAAGCCTACTGTGGTTTCATTGTTTACGTTTTGGGCACTCCCCGCATATTGCACATTACTGCACTGCACTAAGCAGTGCACAATCGAACAACGATGGGACATAACACGAAATAAACACCGGATGATGAGAATTTATTTTTTCTTCAAACTTACACACTTTTAGCTCTCCAATGCAGCTCTTGTAGCTTCCTCAACAACGGTTGAACATTTTATTATCATCATAGTGCTGTGGCTTATTTCCATGTGGCGGCGAAATTTTACTTCAGAACATGTGATGGTTACTTACAACATGGACTGAATGCCATCAAACGTGACAACGATGCAGTCTGACCATATTCGACCATGCTAACATCACAACAAGAAGTACAATTATGCTTTATTTCCACCTGCAGAGCATCATTTATATGGGCATACAGTCGAACACCTATTGCAAGCCACTCTGCTGTCACAGTGCACGTAGGCTGTGCCCGGAAACATAATTTTTCACAACCTTCATGTGGCTTCATTATTCACGTTCTTGGAACACTGCGCATGTGAACATTCCGCATGGGACACTGTGCTGCACAATGGTACATATGTTAAGAAAATGAAAGCAGATTAAACGGCGTCGATTTGGCTTTGATAACCAAATCGTTACAAACGGTGTCGATTTCAAAGTTCACCGAAACCGGATTTTTGGGTGAACATGGAATCTGGGACCGTGGGTACCTTAGGAATTGTCAAAATATATTCTGCAATTCGGAAGAAATGGAAATTTTGTAACGTTGTTTTTATGCGCGTTGGGTGAAATAGGACGTTTTCAGTCCGTTTTCTGTTACTTCTGGTCACTGCAACGACTAGTAGGGAATCAAATCTGGTAATAAAAACGGGGCAATCAGCTTGGATTTCCGGAAATGTTTTTTTTTAGATAGTAAATATCAATTGACGGATGATTTTAAGACGGCATCTGAAACAACTCGTCCTGGCGCATCGCTTTGGTCTGGGATATTTTTTTTTATCTGTAAAATGTATTTTTTCACAGGTGAATTTTGAAATTGCATGTGTGTTCATAAATTTGTAGCGCCTTGAATACGGCATATTTCAGGGACTTCTTAACAAGTACAGATAGCCAGCAGCCAACGGAACATATTTTCTTTGATGGAAAGTCAATTTTGACTTCAAACATTTCTGCTAAATGAATTTTGCATGTTTGTCGATTTTGGCAAATTTTGTTCTTCTAAGCCTGCCAGAGTTCTGATTTTGTTCGCATGAAGTTTCCCTTCGGTGTATCCTTTCGTTCTTTTAATTTCTGACGCTGATTGTGAACACACCAATCTGAAAAACAAATCAGATATATTAATAAAAATAGGTTGCAAAATTTTGAATTGAAAATTTCACACACAAGGCCACACCTCTGGCAATGTGAGGATGTTCACATTTTCAATGGGACTTACCCATGCTTCAGCAACTCTTTATTTTTGTTATTCGCTTTGCATGGCGACGATACGAATCGACACAGTGACTATCACAAGGGCTTGTAGCGTTCATGTACGTCGACAAAAATAACCACGTCCTCTTTCCACCAGGCGTTTTCGAAAACAGATTCGTACACTGCTCCGGCTCTGCCAAGCCTATTGTCGTTGTTTCCTTCCCGATGTTAACCACTCTGTTTTTCGCCGGCATCAACGCCGGCGCCTTTATGAATCCTCATGTTTGTTATAGGTACCTACCTACCGCGCCAGATTCAATATGTAGGTAATTTAATGTAGGTAAACTCTAATTTAATAGGGCCGGGTTGCGTTGTTTCCATGTTTTGTTGTTTTTCAATACATATCA
Source organism: Ashinkailepas kermadecensis (assembly GCA_034440615.1). Classification (NCBI taxonomy): domain Eukaryota; kingdom Metazoa; phylum Arthropoda; class Thecostraca; family Neolepadidae; genus Ashinkailepas; species Ashinkailepas kermadecensis. The sequence continues at coordinate 41,244 of JAOTOM010001500.1, read as the reverse complement.
GCTGTTCCGAAGTACAATTGAGTTGAACGCGTAAATAAATCCATGGGTGATCTATCGGTAATTAGTGACCTTGCAATTCGTGATCGTTTTTAAGGAAGCTATAAGGCCTACATTTGAAAGGTATGAATGTCTTTTTCTTAGAAAAACGTTTTCTAATCATATGTTTGCATGTCATTGTTCTACCTCATGTAGATTTCCAATGGAAGAAAGTCTGCACGAAATCCGTCCTACCCGGAAAACGCAAAATCGCAAAAGGTCATGAAGAGCGGACGACCATATCGGATATTTATAAGAAAGCATTTTTTTTGTTTGGCCAGCGAAATCCTGGCAACTTTTATTTCCGCCGTCAAATTTGTCAATTTTGATGGGCTAGGGGTCACGGGAGGTCACGTGGTCATGACGTCATGAGGTCGCGAGGACAAATGTGGGAAATATTGATATTTTATGTTGGGAATGTTTCAGTTCATCCTTTTTCTTCTGAAATATATTATTTCATCCATCGTCAAACCAACCCATGGTATTTGAGCTAAAAATAATTCCGGAGGCTATAGCTAAAAAACCGTTGGCCGAATCGGGCCGCAATTTGCACAGCCGTATTCATAGCCAAAGACTAGCATGTGAACACATTTTGCTCTCAATCAAAATGTATGGGATGAAGTGCATTGGTCGATCTGTCGTGAAAAGCACCCTCTGCCAACGGTGGCATCCACGTACCGACGTGATGTCAGCGTGGTCGACGGCGCTGTTGCAAGTACCAACGGCGACCAGCTGCACACTGACGTTCCGGCAGCTGATGATGTCCGACACCAGCTGCACACTGACGTTCCGTTCCGGCAGCTGGTGATGTCCGACACCAGCTGCACACTGACGTACCGGCAGCTGGTGATGTCCGACACCAGCTGCACACTGACGTGCCGGCAGCTGGTGATGTCCGACACCAGCTGCACACTGACGTTCCGGCAGCTGGTGATGTCCGACACCAGCTGTGCTGCCGGAGACAGCTTTAGCGGCAGCAGCAGGCAGGATGCTGAAGACCGGCTGGTGCACTCGTCACGGGCCAGCAGCTGTAGTACGCGCGTGACAGGCTACTCTGTGGCTAGATGTTGTGGTGCTGTTGTGCTGTTGTTGTATTCGTGCGACAAGCTACTCTGTCGCTTGGTGCTGTGGCGCTGTTGTGGTGCTGTTGTAGTACTCGCGCATTCAACCTTGCGGCGGGCATATTCAACTCGAGAGTATCACTGTAGCAGTGTTCATGAACCTCAGTGCCCACCACACCTCAGAACAAAAGCAGGCTGGGACTAGCCAACGGCCAGTGCGAGCGCAGCGCAGTTGCGCCAATAATCCTATTATGGGTGACTACAACCCAGTCCTTGCGTTCCTACCTGCATACTGTCACACACAGGGCATGTGAAAGCATGACTATACACTACAGTATACAGGCACAGTATACTGTAGTGTATGGCAGGGTAGTCAACGCAATGATCATGGGCGCGAAAGAGCCGTTAATTTGCCATGCCCTAAAGCCCCAGTAGCTGACTAACCAGCCAGCCAGTGGTATATTAAATCAGATAAAATGGAGGGATCCACACATGCTACGTTACCGGGCTGTAATATTCTTCGCCTTATCACACGGACCTTTTCGTGATCACCATCACTAATGCAAACTCCGGACGCTGATACTGGCTGTGTGCGCTGTGTGGTGATGGAGGAGTGTGTTTTTGTGCCGTGTGTGTGTGTGTGTTTTTTAATTCCACCTATTAATAGGTAGGCAGAGTTCCATACGTGCACAATACGTTAAATAGGGAGAGGATGAGAAGTCAAGTAGGTAACACCGTTGCGGAAGATGAAGATATAGTAAAGATGTGAAGCAGACAAACAACGTTCGAGGGCCAAAAAAACTAGGTGTATGGGAAATAATATAAAATCCAATCCACGTACATTCAAACATTACACAAAGGAGAAGGAAAAGACAAAGAATGAAGAAGAGAAACAGATACTAACAAAAACAAAAAAAAAAAAAACAAACCAACGAATCATTAAGTATATTAGAATGTTCTGTTTTTTCAAAATGATTACTAGGTACAAATAGAGGAGAGATTATTATTCAGGCTGGCAAAAGGTAATGAAAAATGTAATGATAAAAGGTATAGTGTGCAAGAGGCACGAGGTGAAACAAAGAAGGTCGGTATGATTTAGAAAACCAGCAAGTAAATGCATCACAATATGCCAGAAACTAAGAACATGGATAAACAATCATTTATGGTATAAGTAAGGTTTTGTCAACAATCCTAATAACACTCAACAATAATCGTCAAGCAGAGTGGAAGTACCCCAGACAACAGCACATAATTAGATATGGCAGTATAGAAATATACAGAAGACAATTACAAGTGATAGAAAGACCAGATTTCCAAATACCAATATTTGCTAATTTTGAGAAATGGCATGATTGGCTTTTCCACGTCATGTCTTCACGATAATACACCTAAATATTTTATGCAGCATGCCTGTAATATTAGAACTATTTATTTTACATGAAGGTCATCACATGGTTTCCTGGAAAAATTTGATATCCAGTCTTATCAGCATTAAGCGATAATCGTGGTATGAAACCAGCAATTATTTGGGTATTACCTCATCACTAGTTGTAACCAAAATGATCATTAGCGTAAAGTTATGGCGATCGTCGCAAAGAGGTAAAAGCTAGGTAAATGAAACATTGCAAAGATCATTAATGTACAGAAGAAATAGCAGAGGTCCAAGAATCGAACCCTGAGGAACACCTATTGTGATATTTAATGGTTGGGAGAGGGTGTCATGTATCTTGGTTCTTTGAGATCTATTTGATAGGTATGAGTTTAACAGTTTATATATATTTCCCCTAATGCCAATAAAGTAAATCTTTTGTAACAAAATGCTGATGCTGACAGTGTCAAAGGCCTTTTCAAATCCAGATACAGGGTACAAACTAATTTATTATTTACAAGGGCTTTAGTCACTTCATTATGCATCAGAGCAATTGGCATGTATGTGCTATGTTTTTTCTGAAACCAAACTGCAGTGGGTGTATGATATTATTTTCATTTAGAAATGATGATACACTAATGTGTATTAATCTTTCCAGCACCTTCGAAAATATTGGTAGCAAAGAGATTGGCCTATAATTAGTAAATTTATTATTTTCCCCTGATTTATATACAGGAATTATAACTGCGGATTTTAATGCATCAGGGAATATTGCAGTGCTCAGACAAAGATTGAAGAAATATGTTAGATGTTGCAAAATACTTCGATATGTTCCAAGCAAAATTTTTGTGCTAATTTAGTTGCGTGCGTGCAGCGTGTGTTTCGTGGAGGGGAGAGAATGTCCGATCCCACCTACTGCGGACCACACGGCGGGCTGCGCAGCTCATGCCGACCCGGCCGCCGCACGGTGGCCGATCGGTCATAACGCTCGCGCGCGCACCCATCCCATCGGCGGCCCCCCGTGTCGCGCGACCCGGTTACCCGCCGCTGACCGATGTCCGGCGGCCGCGGCGTGGCGGCCGATAGCCGGTCGATCTGGCGCAATCACCGGCCAATGAGGCGGCCGCCGGGGCGCCGGCCGGCCGCCGCCGCGCCGCCGTCGCCGAGACAAAGCGCCCACGCGGCGCCGCGCCGTCTGGCCTCGCCTGTTTTGCCGAATTCTCGCGCATTGACAAATGGCGGCCGCCGGTGTTCCTGTTGCGGCGCGCGGCGTCCCGCGGCGGCGGCCGCCGTCGCCGCCGCCGTGCAGCCGGCCGCAAATTGGCCGCCGCTGCCGCGCGGTCTGCCGGGCCGGAATTTCACGCGGCCCTCGGCGGCGGCGGCGGCGGCGGCGGCGGCGGCGGCGGCGGAGAGGAAGCAGCCCGCCCCGTCGCCGGCCCGGCGCTCGTGCGATGCCTCCCCGTGGGCCGGCGCCCCCGGCCAGCACGGTGGAGTGTGCCGCGCGCTCGCACCCTGTCGTCGGCCGGATTTATTTATGGCTGGACGGCAATTACGCGGCGCATGCCTGCGCGATAGGTGCAGTTGCCGACCCAAATACGCGGCCGGCCGTGAAATCTTTCGGTGATTGTGCTGCTTCGCTCAACTGGATTTCGGGGCAAAAAGCATTGCCGTGAAAGTGGCCGGGCCCGTTTGCTCGGCTGCAGCAAGGATGAGATTCCCGAGGGTGCCGTGCTCTGAGACGTGCGAATTCTGATGTCGTTCAGTGAAGTGCGTGGCTACCGGTTGGGTGTTTGAGATTGTGTGCGCATGTGAACGTTGCATGTACATACCATCCAAGAAAGGTCAGAAACGAAGGCCAGTTTCTGGCATTTAACGATGATGTAGCGATTGTTTTAGGAGTTGCGCTTATTGATAAACTTGGAGGTCGGTTAGCTCAGCAGGTAGGGCATTCGACTCTTCATTGCAAGGTCATGGGTTCGAATCCAACGACAGGCGAGATTACCGAGTCACCCACGGCCGATTGGTGTGCTATGCGGCATGTGGCAGTCGCAGTCGAACGCCATGTGGCCGTCGAACGTTATGTGGCATGTGGCAACACCATGTAACAGTCGAGTGCGTCATAGAAAGACATACGTTTCTTCTACGGTCAACTTGCTATCCAGACACACACAATTACCGATAAGAATAGCAATATTAAGACGAGTGTGTCATATGCCAACATCAAAAGCTTGACCTCCCTTCGTACCGTTTCTTTATCCATGACCTTTTAAAGAGGCAAGTATAGGCTGCATCTTTCGAACAGCCTTCTGAATGGGCAGAGTCGGTCCCCACCCGGACAGCCTCTCGGTCGGGCACCGCCGTGCCCGACACAGACACTCCGGAGTGCCCGACACAGACACTCCGGCACACTGACGGCGCCGGGTACCGGAGCGGCGGTCCGGCCGGCAGCCAGCACGGCCACCCCGCCGCGCGCGCGCTCATTTGTCAGGCCGAGCCTGTTTTTGTCTCGAATCGTGTATATTTACCGAGCCGTACACGGCGACTGCTCCCGCGGCGGCGGCGGCGGCTGCGGCGCGTCCGGCAGCCGGCCGCCGGCACACCGGCCGCCGATCGACACCGGGTGCGGGCCGGGCGAGGTGTGCAGGTGTGCTCCTCTGGTTCCGACATCAGTGGCTGCAGAACGTACACCAGCGCATTGCGCTCCAGCAGCGGTGGAGACCCCAAGGAGGAGGGTCAGAACTATCCCTGGGTTCGTTGGACCCTCATTGAACCCTCCTTGGAAGATTGTATTGTAAAAGAAAAATCAACTGAAGTGCAATGCAACCAATAGGAGGGACTGAGACAACTGCAAACCCGATGCCTTTTTCATTCTAGGTTAGATTTTTGGCCTGCAAGAGGGAAATTATTGTTGATTGACCCATCCCCTTTGGGATCTCGATAGGCCCCCACCTATGTCCTCCAGCATTGCATTTTATAAATGAAGGCTTAAATGAGCTCGCTATGGTCATATGCACGTTCGTCCTACATCACCTTTACAACTGAAATTATATGAAATCGAACTCTTGATGTGCGCGCCACTTAACTTTGATTTATAAACCAATGCAATGCGTAGCTACTCCAAACACTTGTTACTATTTCGTGCCGGTTTTTTTAAAGCTTTCACGACGCACCAGCTCATTCTAGGTAATTGCTCACGCGGATTTGTAGCACCGGCAAGAAGGGACAGGACGACACATCACCTTTCGGTTGAGAGAACAGTGCTCTACTCCTGGATTAACCTCTCTCCTTTTCGTGTCGTTTTTCACTCGTATATTTCCAACACAGGATGCAGTTGATGAAAAGGCGAGGTTATGTCACAGCACTACCTTGGTGCATATATCTGATGGGCTGCACACGCCATGCACAGCTTCTCAGTAGTGACTGCTCGGTGCAGCCGTGGTGCCTGCTAGGTGCAATCGTGGTGCCCGCTCGGTGCGGCACTGTGCCTGCTCGGTGCGGCAGTGTCCGCTTGGTGCGGCACTTGTGATTGGGCGATCTAAATAGCTCATCTCGCTTCAGTCCCACTTTTACAAAATTCGGAGACATTTTGTGCAGCCAACTCGCTGGCACCTCTCACCGAACAACATTCTGTCTCCTCACCAAGGTGCCTACAGACCTAGCCGCTGTATGCGGAGGACGCCGTGTTTGATAGGAATCGCGCCCGTCGATGCTTCGACCTAATCAGCTTCAACACAGATAGCGGCGAACTTTCAACCATCATATCATATCAGTGGATTTGAGTGAAGCTTTTGACAGCATCGACCGGCGGTGTCCTCCTTCGATGATACGGCCTCGACCCCACCTGGTTTCGCAGTTACCTGGGTGGCCGGGGACAGATGGTGAGAGGATGCTCGGAATCATGTCCCGTCACTCACAGTGTTCCCCATGGCTCCATAGTCTGCTTGCTCTTCAGCCTCTTCACCAACGACATTCTCTGTTACCTTCCAAACATCGCCTTATTTCGTACGCTGACGACACCCAACTGCTTGACCACGCCGTTCGAATCAGGACAATCTGCAGAATCACAAAATCCGCTCAGAACACTCACTCGAAATTCTTCAGACATGGTTTCGGTCCAACCCAAGATGAAACCTGACAAACTGACTTCGGTCATTTTCATTGGATCTCGGCCAAAGCACAAGAACCGTAGATTTCCAGTTTAGAATGACGAATGTCAAACCAACACAGGCCGCCAAGCCGCTGGGTGTCTTCATATATCCCGTTCTATCGCGATGGGGGGGGGGTGGCACACCTCACACAGGTCGCCCAGAAATGCAACTGCCTGCTCATCTCCTTCTACCGGCTCCTACACGACTTCATCAAGGACACTCAAACTGCTGATTCAAACCAACGTCTTTCCGCATATCAACTACTGCATTTCGGTTCGGGGAAGGGCATCCAAGGGCCAGCTACAGAGTACAAAAGCTTTCCAACTTCGCAGCCAGTATCGCCACAAGAACACGTCGCTGGGATTTGGGAACATATCGGTCCGGCTTTGGAATCTCTGGGTTGGCGCAGAATTGAGCGCCTGGTGGAGAGGCGGGACATCACCGAAGTATTTCAGGTGCTCCACAGCGGCTTGGGCCTTCAGGTTCTACGTGAAATGTTTCGAGCCCGCTCCGAGTCGTCGTGGGGCGTGACCAGATCGACCAGCACCCTTGAGCTGCCGTGACACTGGCTAGCATACACGCAGATGAGCTTTAGATTCAGACTCAGACTCAGACTCAGACTGTTTATTGAACCATCCAATAAAGACATGGTTATTACGGCTCAAAATAAAAGATTAAAAAATGCATTTAGGAAAAAAAGGGTAAAAGGTGAAACTAGCATACATACCTATATGAAAAATGAGATGTTAAAAACAAAACCGTATACACACATGGGTCATAAAACAAAAAATATTCCCTGCCGCCAACAATATGGCGCTTCAAAGCTCGGCCGAACCTCGACACAGGTAGCTCTCTGATCTCCGGAGGCAATGCATTGTGCAGTAAGGGAGCCCTGACCCGAAATCTGCGCCTGCCCCCCGCCCCCCCCTGGGGTTGATTTTTTTTCCCCCCCCCCGCCGCCCTCCCTCCCCCCCCCCCCCCCCCCCTTCCAAAAAAATTTTTCCCTGCTCTTGGGGCCCCCCTCCCTAGGGTTTTTATGGGGGGGGGGGGGGGGGGGGTGGGGGGCTAACTCATCCGCCCTCAGCCAGCCCAGTTCCTCTATCAGATCCGAGGCGTGATCGAATTTTTTGCGGCCGAAAATCATCTTAGCAGCAAAGTTGATAATTTTTTGTACCCGGTTGGTGTTTTCTTGGGTGGAGTTTCCATAAACCGAAATACAGTACCGGATCTGGGAGATGACCAGGGCTGTAACGAGGGTAGTGAGAATCTCGGACGGTAGGCTGTGCCTCACATGTGACAAACCAATGAGGGTGCCGAAACAACGGCCGGTGAGCTGGGTAACATGGGGCGTCCAGGACAGCGTGCGGTCAAAAATGACACCGAGGTTTTTGGCTTGAGAACAGGGGACGAGATTTTGATCACGGAATTTTACAGAAAAGTCGGGGATGTTGCGCAAATTTTGAGGTCCGCCCAAAAGAAGAAGTTGCGACTTGGCAGCGTTCACTTTTAGACCATTCGCGCGAAACCACTGATCAAGGCATTCCAGGACGCGCTCGAGACGGGAGATCAGGGGTGGGGTATCAGTGGTGGAAGTGGATATTAGATCCCGTTTTTGCCGCTGACGAGTAAGGACGTGTCGTCTGCGAATTGAGTGAACAACCCAACTCGTCGAGGGTCAGACGCACGATCCGCATGCAAATCCCGTTCCTTTTTTTTTCCTTTATATTACTTAATTTTTTTTTTTGGTTTTTCCGGAAACAGTTGGTGACAAATACACCCTACTCCAATCGATGGACACCAAATCGTGTGAAGACACTGGCTAGCATACACGCAGATGAGCTTTAGATTCCCGGCCGCTGCCTCCGGCCGTCTCCGGTTGGCGCTCCATGTCATTTTTTTTTTGACAAGTCGGATGTGCAAGAGATGAAGCAATGCGTCCTGTCGTTTTAGCTAATTGACCAGGTATTTCTACTAGGTAATCCAGGTAATCCCGGTATGAATCGACCAGGTAGACTCCGTGGTCGGACCCTTGTGCAAATCATTAAAAAAGCATTGCAATCTAAATTGCAAAGCGGAATATTCCAAGAGAGATGGATTTTAATCAAACAGAGTTAAACAATGCAACACAATTGGACTTTGCCCAGCTAGGTACCAACATTACAACTACAAAATCAGTACCATGCATACGCTATATTTGAATGCATATGAAGCTGCGTGAACATCGGGGAAAATCTATATCGTATTATCATGACATGGACTAAAACGACCACCTACACCGATTTTTTTCTGCAAATTGTGAATGTAAAAAGAGCTGAAGTATCTCACAAGGTTGGAATTTGGCAAGCTAGGTGCTAATGCCACTGCCACAAAAACATTGCCACGCGATAGGCAATGTTTCAATGCATATGTGGGCGCGAATGATCAATTCTGGTCGAAGCGCCCTAAAGCCCAAATAACTAACTAACTAACCAATGCATATGAAAATGAGTGGACATCGAGATAAATCCCTTTTCAGTTAACAAGAGGTTTGACCTGTTTGAGAATGTTTGACAAACATTTCCACTTAATTATCTGTGGAGTCATGCTTGCTCACATGCCGGCGATTTGCATTCATGAGCGCTTCGTGCCACAAGGCATTTTTTTGGCGTTTAGTAGGTAGGATTCAAGAACACGAATAGCGTCTGATGGAAGCAACTTCGTATGTCCATTCTCAGATCTTCCGGACTTCATGCAGCACTGCGTGTGGGCGTGCGCGTAGATTGCAATTTCCGAGTGGCCGTACATCAACATCAAGGCGCCAGCAAAGCATAAGGTATGTTCATCAGGCCATCCCAGCTCCGTTGTCACGTCGTCGGCATTCACCGGCGTAGGAATCCATCCGCAAGTTGATCTTCCCCCTTTAGCTTTCGTTCTACACCATATTGAGAGCTGCAGTAACGGCAGCATGTAGCCCTATCCTTAAGCTTCGGAAAAGCCCATCGGCATGATCCTGCATCTCTTACTGGCGACCTTCCAGGTCGGGCGGAAGCGAGCAACGCTTGGGTGCTGCCGGCCAGCGGGCCGTCGCGCCAGACCTCGTCCGCCGCGCCAGAATATGCACTGCGCCTGTCCACAAGAACTGACCAATCACGCTTCGAGTGTAGCAGAATAAGGATGCTCTGGAAACCGGTAGTTTGTGACGGCACTGGGAACTGACCGACCTATGGCGGTTGACCGGATGATGCCCTGATCAATATGGTGCAAACGGCCGCTTACACAGGTCACACAAAATATGAAACGTGCTTAGGCCAAGTTGACAGTGTGGCCGTCAACACCGCCAACGCGGCCTTTGGCCAATCAGAGATCGACATGTGATATCACACTTGGAAATAAAACGGTCGCTTAAAACCTGTTCCTCCTCCGATTGACCCAAGGCTGTGTTGACGGCACCCCTTTCAAATACGTTCGAACCCGCGATGTAGCCTTGCATAACTGCTTCGATCCACATCATCTTGAGTATCAACAAGGCTGCCAATTGCTGGCATACATGACAGAATGGAGGAAGAACTGCCCATCGAGAAAGAAACCTTTCCTCCGTATCCAGCTGCAACATACGCTTTTCATGCATACAAATTGGAACATACGCCAGACAATTATTGGGGGAGGGGAGCATAATCCTCCCACCAATCTGACAGTTGAGGGGGCTGCATGCCATCCACCCCCTCCCCCTGTGGCCATGGGCAGCAGTATATAGGACAACAGTACATTGGGCAGCAGTATATTGGGCAGCAGTATATAACAGAGGTGGGCTGATCGTGCCGCGGGGTTGACATTCGCCGACGGAAGATGCGTCACATTGGCTTCACGAACTCTCACGAACGTCACGGAGTATTCACGAGCTCTCACAAACATTACGGATTGTTCACAAACTCCCACAAACATCACGGAGTGTTCACGAACGTCATGGAGTGTTCACGAGTTCCAACAAATATCACGGAGTGTTCATGAACTCCCACAAACATCACGGAGTGTTCGCGAGCTCCCAAAAACGTCACAGAGTGTTCACGAGCTCTCATAAACGTCACTAGGTGTTCACGAGCTCTCACAAACGTCACTAAGTGTTCACGAACTCTCACAAACTTCACGGAGTGTTCAAGAGCTCTCACAAACGTCACTGAGTGTTCACGAGCTCTCACAAACGTCACGGAGTGTTCACCGTGGACTATGTTGACGAAATACTGATACTCAACAGCGGTGGAGCATTCTGATTTATGGGAGGGCAGGGCCTACTTCTCAGATCGGTTCTGTACAGTCATTGGTGTGATGCCAGGGTTAAGTTTGGCTATTTGAGGAAGTGAGTATCGTCCTTAATATCCCTACCATTCCGCCATTCACGCTTGCATGCCTGCCCGCCGAAATATTAGAACAAAAGTTTATGCGGAAACTCTGAAGACAGCGGAGCACTTCTGTTGCCATGATCAGCTTTGTTCGACACTTTAGGACATTCGGGTCTTCATGGTGTCGTCCACTCGGGCTCAGCACAACCAAATGGCAACTTCTTGTCAGATGAGACGCAGGAGGCCGTCGGGCGCCCGAGATTTACGCCTGAAGCTACGCTACGCTGTAACGCTCTTTACTCGATGTGTGTATTCTTCGTGGTACGCAAACAGAAAACGGGAAAATAGTTCACCGATTGGAGGATAGCTGACGCCTCCGCCGTGCTGTCGACACCACATGAAACACGGTTCGCCGTCACTGCAGCGCTGCGCCCCGACGACCGGACGTCGGCCCCGACGACCGGACGTCGGCCGTGGCACCGCCTCGCTGGCCGCTGGGCAGTGGGCACCCACCCGTCTTACGCCGTGCGGAGCCATCCTTCACCGCGCTGCCACCATGTCGGGCGCGGCCGTGCACACTAGCCCGGCTGTTTGTGTGTTCGCCGCGCTCGACCGGCGCGAGCTGGCCGTGTCCTTAATTGCGTGCACGGCGCCTGATGGATGATTGGGATGTTTATCATTACGGTCTAATGATGCAGAAAAAGTGGTCGCGGTCGACGGCCGACGCTGACAAATCGACGTTGGCGGACGTCCGGAGCGCGCGTCCGGACGGCACCGCCGGAGGGCCGTCGCGACGTGACCGACGCCGACGCGACCATTGTGAGGTGCGTAATCATGTAGCAGGACCATTGGGAGGTGCGTGATCATGTAGCAGGACCATTGTGAGGTGCGTGATCATGTAGCAGGACCATTGTGAGGTGCGTAATCATGTAACAGGACCATTGGGAGGTGCGTGATCATGTAGCAGGACCATTGGGAGGTGCGTAATCATGTAGCAGGACCATTGGGAGGTGCGTGATCATGTAACAGGACCATTGTGAGGTGCGTGATCATGTAGCAGGACCATTGGGAGGTGCGGATCATGTAACAGGACCATTGGGGGCGGATCATGTAACACGGCCATCGGGAGGTACGTGATCATGTAACATGACCATGGAGTTGCGTAATCATGCAACAGGACCATTGTGAGGTGCGTAATCATGTAGCAGGACCATTGGGAGGTGCGTGATCATGTAGCAGGACCATTGTGAGGTGCGTAATCATGTAGCAGGACCATTGGGAGGTGCGTGATCATGTAACAGGACCATTGTGAGGTGCGTGATCATGTAGCAGGACCATTGGGAGGTGCGTGATCATGCAACAGGACCATTGGGAGGTGCGTGATCATGTAACACGGCCATCGGGAGGTACGTGATCATGTAACATGACCATTGTGAGTTGCGTAATCATGTAACAGGACCATTGTGAGGTGCGTAATCATGTAACAGGACCATTGTGAGGTGCGTAATCATGTAACAGGACCATTGTGAGGTGCGTAATCATGTAACAGGACCATTGGGAGGTGCGTGATCATGTAGCAGGACCATTGCGAGGTGCGTGATCATGTAACAGGACCATTGGGAGGTGCGTGATCATGTAGCAGGATCATTGGGAGGTGTGTGATCATGTAGCAGGACCATTTGGAGGTGCGTGATCATGTAGCAGAACCATTGGGAGCTGCGTGATCATGTAGCAGGACCATTGGGAGGTATGTGATCATGTAGCAGGACCATTGGGAGGTGCGTGATCATGTAGCAGGATCATTGGGAGGTGCGTGATCATGTAGCAGGACCATTGGGAGGTGCGTGATCATGTAGCAGGACCATTGGGAGGTGCGTTGTCATGCAGCAGGCAGGCCGGCATAAGGATAATTTTGAGCGTTGTTGTATACCGCATTGATGTGGATTGCTTGGCTGAAAATGCAATGAATTGTGGAAGCTAACCCTCTCCGACCTAATCCCACTCCGACCGAGACGACAGTGTACTTGCCCTCCCCCATCATCCCAACATACGTTTTGCGATCACGTAAGCACGTATTGAGACGCTACTTACTTAACCGCTACTTATGAAAACGTTAGTAATATAAAATATATTTTCACATATTTCAGGTTTAAAAAAAATGATCCTTACCAGATGCGACGTCACTCCCAAGGTTACCTGTTGAGGTCGGCGGACGTGCATGACACCTCTCTGTTGACACAAGTAAGGCATATGGTGGTCATTAATTTTATGCAGATGAAATTGCAAGAATAAGTCCGACTTAGGTGTTCTAGGATGATTCTATGGTGATTCTGGGATAATTCCAGGGTTAATTATTTTAAGGTGATTATTTGCTGACAAAAAATAGCTTACATCTATTCGGGGTGACAGTCAGAGACGTAACGAGTAATTGTTCACGGAGGGGGTGGATTTTTCGAAGGAGGCCTGATCTACCCCCGCATGTATTAATCTCTCCAAATTTCGGCCACTTTATTTCGAAAAGGACCCGGTTTTCTCCTTAGAGAAAAAATTGTTCAGGTTGATTTTTTCTTCGTTCTCATTAGGGGCTCGGATCGTCAGAACTTATCCCTCCCTAAATTGTAATAAACATGGTGCCGTTATTCATAAGGAATGCAGACCGCCTATGTATGCATTTAGATGCAGGATTTCAACCCTTCATTGGAAAAGACGTCGATACAGTATGTGGTAAGTGGTAAGTGAGCGCTTGCACCCACCCGTACACTTCCACAAGGGCTCGCGCGCATTCGCAAGGGTCCGTGCACGTTTGCCAAGGCCGGCAGACGTTCGTGAGGGCTCGTAGCCGTCTGTTAGCGCCCGCAGATGTACGTAAGGACCCGTGAACGTTCGTAGGAGCTCGTAGACGTTCTTACGGCTCCGACAACAACATCGACGGCCATACAAAGTGATGTTGACACTTCCATCTCCGCCATGGCAATCTCGCAGACGAGTACGCACGTGCCCCTGGCGCGGCCTTTTGGGCCGAGCCAAAGGCGGCGACTGCCCCCGCCAGATATGTGTCAGATATGAAGCAGTAGACATAGCCGTGGACAGCTATCACAGTATGCAGAAAGAGCTCTGTGTGTGCTGCTAATTCTGATGATGGTGATGTTGGTTCTCTGGTGACGTGCGGCTAAGCTTGCCTACGACATTCCCTTGGCTGCGTTTCTGGTCACTGTCTTGATGAGACAATTTTCAACACCAGACATCTGAAATTAATGGAAACTGTTCGTAGGCGTGAGTGATGTTCAGCAGTCCCTCGTGTGTAACATTTTCTAAAATTAGCGATCTTGTCCTAACCGGAGCGGTGACTCCTTATTGAACCGCCAGATATGCATCAGATATGAAGCAGTAGACATAGCCATGGACAGCTATCACAGACTGCAGAAAGAGCTCTGTGTGTGTTGCTAATCCTGATGATGGCGATGGTGGTTCTCGGGTGACGTGCGGCTAAACCTGCTTATGGTAGCGCGATTCGAATGCTAAGGGAGCGAAAATGACCCACCCAACACTACGTCGTGCTAGATACTTCTAAGCATGTTTACATAAAAAGAACGAACGGTCGCATACCTTCCCTTCCTGAACGACACAAAATAACTGCTGTATGCTGTAGTAAAATATAATTTCAGCTGATTTTGTATTCTTAAGTAACGCCTTGAACATTCTAATTTATTGCGTACGTCGGTGAAAATACAAGAAAGCGACGGAAGGGGCGTAGTAGGAAGGGACAGATCTTTAATAGTTTCAATGAATCTCTAAAGCTTTCAATGAAGCTCGCCATTGAAGATGGTACGAAGTCTTCATAATCATCTGCTATTATGTTGTTGCGCACTTCTCACGTTCCATGGCCAGCCGCTCACATGGGTGCTCCAGGTTATTTATTACATTAACCACACATTGGTCCTGCACGTAATTGGATACGCTAACTCTTATCGTGCATCAAAAGAAGCAGATCTTTTCGGTGAAGGCCTTTCAAGAATCCCACTACCTAATCATCGTTCTTGCTGTTAGTGTGCAGAACGTGTCGAGGACACACAACACTACCACAGTGGGTGGTAGTGTTCCACATACTCTAGGCTGTCGTCAACCAGGCAGCATCTCACCTAAAAAAACGCACCGGCACGCGTCCAGGGGGCTCCGGCGGGGGTGCTGGTCATCGGACGCCATGAGGCGTACGTCGCTGCCGACGGCCCAGTGCCGGTCGACAGGAGGGAAGCTCAGTAATTCCCAGCCGAGACAGACGGACGCTGCCGCCGCCGCCGCGTCCGGTCACGACGCCTGCGCGACCACTGCGCCGCCGGGCGCGTGACGTCAGCGGCACATTCTGACGCCAGATGTCCTCAGCGTCGCGCCGACCGGCATCGACCCGACTGCGGTGTGCGAACAATGCCGCCGGTCGTGCTGAATTTGTTCCGCGACCTGGCCGAATGAGGGTCGCGACCCGGCACGTGAAAAATGGCAGTCTCAACGGGCCATCTTTTATAATCAGGAGGACGCATTTGGAGGCACGAGACAGGTGTGAAGGATGGACTTCGGAGCAGAAAGAATGACAGTGCTGAGGAAATGCCGAGCGAACCAGCCGTATGTTAATTTGGATCGGGAACCGGGCGGTCATGTCTGCGCCGCTGCGCGTCCATTGGTAGCTATTTAATTACGAGACCTTGGCGGCTGACAGGGGCATCGTCGTGAAAAGACTGCTCCCGGCTGCCGTCGCTCGACGCCGAGTCTGCCGCCTTCGGCCGTGCTACCGCGGGACCATCGGCGTGCCGGACTGTCAGACTGCCGGCCGCCTGACTCCTAGACTGCCGGACCGCCTAGCTCCCAGACTGTCAGGTCGGCCGACCGACGAACTGTCAGACTGCCAAACTGCCAGACTGACGAACTGTCAGACTCATCCGCCGGCTGACTCCTAGGCTGCCGGACCGGCTGACTCCTAGACTGTCGGGTCGGCCGACCGACGAACTCTCAGACTGTCGGGCCGCCTGACTCCTAGACTGCCGGACTGCCGAACTGCCGGGCCGGCTGACTCCCAGACTGCCGGACTGCCGGACTGCCGGACCGCCTAACTCCCAGACCGCCGCCGCCGGCTGATGACCAGCGGCCGCTGCTGCCGCTGACCGCCGCCGTGCTGATGACCCAGCCGAGTGGCCACGGAGAAGGCGGGAGGCGCCGCGCCGGACGGCGATTCATCACGGGGCCACAACTTCGGGGGGCGGATGGCTGTCGGCAGGCGGCGCGCAGCCTGCCATTAGCCGGCGCTGCGGCTCGGGCGGGCAGGCGCAGTAGGCGTCGAGAGCCAATCGGCCGCGCTGCCGCCCCCTCCGCCCCCTGCCGCCCCCTAACGAGCGGCCACGACGGCGTGGCGCGCTTCCTGCACGGCGGGGGTGGTGCAGACTGGCGAGGCGGCTCGGTTGACCGTGCGCTTACAGAGTGGCGCTGGCGCACATGTGGAGGAATCTCGGCCGAAATGTGCACGAGTTGGAGACATTCGCGACGACTCTGACGTCATACTTGGATCTCCCTATGTCACGCTAGCTGGATGACGTTATATTTGCAATGCCCCGGGCCCATTCTGTTCCCGGCTCGCCTTGCTCGCCCCGCATCCAGTTGTTAATATCGTCCTCGGAACGAAATCAGAGCAATGCGAGCCATTATATGTATCGGAGAAAGGTCACGCAGAAATGCTGTCCAATAGGCTAGGATACCTTAGCTGTAGGCGAAGCGACACGCGCGCTTACCCAAAGGGGCGCCTTTTCTGGCCGGAGTGGCGCCACCTTTCCATGTGAGAGGGCACATGCCTGTATCCGCCTCAGCGGAAATAACATCCGCTGCTGTTGATTTTCTGGCTCAAAACTGGGTGTGGAAGTCGTACGCACAAGCACCATGTGCAAGTATGAGCCGTGCACCGTAATTTCCACATGCAAACATTCTTGCGAAAATCATAAGGTGTTACTTGTGGTCCGTATGTCGGCCCGACCGTGGTGGCATTCACATTCACATAGCCAAGCTTTTCGTAACTGGACACCCATACCCAGGATCATAGCCAAAGAAACAATAGTTGTGCCAGTTGCAGCCCCCTTCTGTCCACAAAAATGTCAAGATGTGTGGACAAATTCATGCAAACTTCACTGAAAGAATGTGTGAACAAAAATTGATTTAAAGAATCTTCGCTAAAAGATACCTCTCTAGAAATTATTGGTCATGCTTCCCTCCCTCCACCTCACAAAACAATAATTTGCTTGTACTCTTGGTTATATCATCCCCGTGTTGAGGTTCCCAGTAAAGCCAGCAAACACGCATAGCGCATATTAGCGCTGTTGTGAATAAATGAACATTCCAGGTCCTTATTTTGCATTGAACGTTCGACTAAGAGCTGCCTCCCAAGAGCAACAAGTAATTACTTCCACGAACAAACATTTACGTGGGACTTTAGTTACAAAATCTTGCGATGCACAGCTTTGTAACACAAAGGTTTGCCCCAGACTCCGAATCGCATGCAAAACAGTATCATGCTTGCTTGTCTTCAACTTATGGTAAGCTTCTTCTGCCAGCTGAACGGCGAGGATGATAATGATGACACATTACCGCGCCTGCCATGCATGTGAAATGAGATGGAAATGCATGAATTAATGACCTGAACCACAAATGAAGACAGTGCTTCTGAATGCGAGTTGCCATTTATGTACTAATTTGACATCATGCCACCATAATTATGCTTGCAGCAGCGTAAATCCTTGATACTTTTTCAAAATAACGGCACATAATTCAGGCCAACGCTGAATCTCTGACATTGGTGATTCTGTCACCCAGCCAGTTAAGGAACCAGCATGCTTGCATTCATACGGGTATATGTATATGAATATATATATATATATATATATATATATATATATATATATATATATATATATATAATATATATATAAAACATATATATTGGGTGTTTTTTTGTTTCTAGCATATAAACAGAGCTTTATCTTCCGAGTTCACCTGCTGAAATGCCAGTTCGTTTGAAATAAATGTGAAAAGATATCTGTCAATCAATTCACCATTGTTTCGATCGTGTTTCCCTGTTTCATTAGCGAGTTCAATGCAGAGTAGGGTGGTCCTTATTTTATGACTTTTGATATATTTTGGTCTGATCCTTCTAAAAGTTGCCATATGGGCTCAAAACAATATGTGGAAAGTTTTAATGAAAACCATTAATATTTAGAGGTCGCTCAAGGCCCAACATTCTGGCCCATGGAGATAAAGCTGATATACGTGAGGTATCATTCGTAAACGGAGGTCCAATCTATTTTCCCTGGATTCCCCTCACACATGTGAGTATTATCTGATTAAAACAGGGACATCATGCTGACCAGGCACTCATTGTGGTCCCGACTAAGTTCCGCTTCAATGCGTCTGGGAACCTCTTCCTGTGGTCGGCGACCACCTGGAGAACAAGTCTGTAATCAAACGACCGGAATACTCATGGACCAGGGCAACACCACGCTCGGCGTGGTGGTTCGTAACGGCGAACTTCGCTGCATTGATCCTTGCAACTCTGTACGCCTCGTTGTCCTTCCACCAACAACAACATAATTGCTGGCGATTCTATGAATAATGAATATACGGCACATAGGGCAATGATTATACCAACACAACTACAATTGCTGACGAGTCGATTGATAATTATCAATTGACCTATGGGCAATACATTCATTATAATGAATGTATCGCCCATAGGTCAATAATTACCAATAAGTTAATATTTCAAAGTCGTGAGCGAACTCTAAATATTAATATTTTCAACTAAGCTTTTTACACATTGCTTTTAGCCCAAGTGGCAACATTTAGGCGGGTGAGCCATTCATTAAAAAAAGAAAAACCTTTTCCTGCAAATAAGGACCACCCTAGTGCAGAGTGTGTTATGTTATTTGGCTTAAGGATTCATTCCTGGACTGGTAGATACACCCGCTATGCTGTACCAGTTCGCGTCAGTTGAACGGTCCCGTAGTAGATGACCAACGGTCTTGTGTACATCGCGATGCCATCGATGTCGTAGGTAAGCCTGCTATGCCGAAACAACTGGTGTTTGTGGAAGCAGCCGTTGTTGTTCAGCTCGGTGTCTGCCTGGCGCCTCTGGGTAATTTCGGCCCTGGTGTTGACGAAATGAGTTGTACTGGTAGGCAAGCTGATGCCGCTATCAAAAAAGGTGCAGCTCGTTTAATAGTGGTTTGATGTGCACTAAAATGATGCGATCAAAGACGTTCACGTAAAACATGCTTGTACGCACGGCAGACTGCTGATGGCTTGACGGAGACCAGCTTCTGTTTTACACATTTGAGGTCAGTTGGGGATCGTTATAGCCCAGCATGCATTTTTCCCAAGCGTCCAAAGCAAAATTGCAGATTCCCGAGTACATTGTTGAGGGCATAGTACGATACACCTGTAAGTCCAACAAAAAAGCCGAAGTAGGCTGATTAATACCAGACAGTGGCATTAGATATGGAGCTGAAGTTGTGCTACCAAGTGCCACCGCCAAAATTGCAAAGAAATAAATTTGTTTCTTCTTTCTAATCAGTGCAACGTTTTTTTGCGACTGAGCCGACATTGGTCTTTCGGTAAATGCAAATACGGCAAGTTGAGATGTCACTCATTGTTACACATGAGTCCCCGTGCTCTAGCTTAATCTCATGAGAGTCAGCCGCACCAGAGTGCACACGCTCATATAAATGCGTGTACTTCGTGCAAACCCAGCGAAGTTTGCAGTTTCTGCTTCATCTGCAGCATGACTGATGCACCGCCGGCATCGAGGTGTTTGCTGGTGGATGAACACACAGCACGTGTCTTCACAACTCAAGGTGGCAGATCTTCTAGATGCAGACAGATGTCCGTTCATTTTGACTCCAACTAACACTTGCTGCTACTTAATGTTTCTTTTTTCGTACAGCGGGGGTTTTCGTGATGAAGCGTACGCCAATATTTAACGGGCTTTCTCTGCTCCTGAACCATTGTCAGTTAGGCGATAAGTCAGCCACGTTTGAACGCTTCTGTTCAGAGCTCATCTCGGCGGTGTGCTTGGCAGCATGGCGTTCTTTGAGGGCACCATGGATCCGCATAAATAACGCAATGGGGTCGAGTCATCGCTCGTAATTGGGTTGTCTCTCATGCTGTTTGAATAACGTCTTAATCGAAAAAAGAAAGAAAAAGCAACGGGTGTGGGACGGCGAGAGGTTCGTTTCTCCCTCTCGGTCTGCGAAGCGTGCCTCAGTTCCATCCTCACGAAGCATAACGTTCAGCACACATATAGCTTGGTGCGCCTTCACTGCTGGGTGCTGGGTGAATCAAGCTTCCAACAGTTTTCTAGTTGGTCGCAAGCTAAATCATGAATCTAAATATGCGGATCAAGTAAGTCTAGTTTGGCCCAGGCTAACAACTTTAACCCGATTCGGGGATCTCGGTAGCTCGAACGGCAGGGCGTCCAGCTTCTGATCGTAAGCTGCTGGGTTGGAATCCCACAACCGGCGGCATTACCGAGTCCACTCGCGACCAATCGACATGGCTGGCGACGCCTAGCCTGTGCCCTCGTAGTCGAATGTCCAATGTTCTTCTTCTGCGCCGCCAATGCAAAAGGGTCCTTAGTCCATACACCGACTGAAGTGTATGTGATGAACATTACCTAACAACTGTTTTTAGTTAGTCTAGGTTGAGGATGTCTGGACGGGCGGGAAATTTGTGCGAACGAAACGCCCTCCAGGTCGACGGGCATCAGCGAATGCAAAGATGTCGACGTTATCCTCATTTTTAGCGGTGCACAATTTTCAAGTTAACTATTCTACTATTTAAATCGGTCTTTCTCTGAATTGCATCTATTTGACAGCAATTGCTTCGAACTGAAGAACCAACTAAAACTGCGAAAGACTCAGCTGACACACCGGGATGGGGGTGGGGGAGTGATTTTTTTTTAGGCGTGCCGGACCATGAAGGTCATTTGCGCCGCCTTTTCACACCGGGATGCATAAACCTTGTATATATTGCTTGCATAATCTGTTTTTACATAGCAAATTTGACGGCTTGGAGATTTTCTTCGCGCTAATTTTGACCTCTACGATTTCTAAGGGTCACTACGACATTGTCGTAGTGGCTGAATAAGGAAAGAAATGAAATATGAAAATATGTAAAATATGAAAAACTAAAACAATTTTGCCATAGTAAGGCAAAGTTATTTTAGTTTTTCATAGCACGCACACTATCTCCAGATTCTTCCTATTTTGTTGTTGTTTCAATCGACATGCAGCCATCAAAAGTCACTCTCGTCTTCTAAAACCATGTGGTCGATCGATGTTTCTTGAATGACATCCGCTTTTCTGTGGTGGCAACAATGCAGCTTCTTCACAAACGGTCCCTGTGCCGCCTTGGCAGCCATAACATGATGGGAGTGCACAACAGCCGGACTTCGACGGCCACACGTTTCGTAACTTCGTGTCCCCTCTAAAAGACAAAGTTTCTCCGTCGGCGAAGAACCCATCGTTGAAGTACTCGACAGTGACGTGCGGCGAGAGCACTAGAAATGCGTTGCGAGATCGGAGGCATGCTACGCCGGCCAAACTCGACAGCACACGAATCACTACCGGAAGTCGTCCAAACGGCAACAGGCTCACCGGACAAGAGCGAAAAAAATCCGCACCGCCATCGAGGCCGCACAAATGGCCGACGGAACAAAGAGACGCCGGCGCGGCGCCATTGGCGTCCGGGTCGCTACATTTACACTGCTCCATCATTTTCCAGAACAATAAAAAATCCATTAGACTGGCCGTCTCGGCGCGGCCGGGCGATTGCGGCGCGGAGATGGATGGCGGCGCGCCCGTTCATCAGGCTGCCGAGACTGGCTGTGCGCTGGCCGGGAGTCGCACTGGGGGCCAAATTGTCGGCGCGCCGGCGCGCCGGCGCAGCGCCACAACAAAAAACCGCCGCCGCAGATCGCGTCGACAGCTCGGACAAACAGACAACCGGTCGGCGCGGCGCGCCCCCGGGCGAAGTCGGTCGTCGGTGGCGTGTCCAGGCCGATGACGGTGCGGGCTTCCGCCGGGAGCGTCGCCCTGGAGTCGCGTCGGTCGATCGCGTCGGCGGCGGCGGCGGCGGCGGCCCATGGCGCGACGAGTCGTGGCGCGGCGAGTCGTGGCGCGGCGAGTCGTGGCGCGACGAGTCGTGGCGCGGCGAGTCGTGGCGCGACGAGTCGTGGCGCGACGAGTCGTGGCGCGACGAGTCGTGGCGCGACGAGTCGTGGCGCGACGAGTCGTGGCGCGACGAGTCGTGGCGCGGCGAGTCGTGGCGCGGCGAGTCGTGGCGCGGCGAGTCGTGGCGCGACGAGTCGTGGCGCGACGAGTCGTGGCGCGGCGAGTCGTGGCGCGGCGAGTCGTGGCGCGGCGAGTCGTGGCGCGACGAGTCGTGGCGCGGCGAGTCGTGGCGCGGCGAGTCGTGGCGCGGCGAGTCGTGGCGCGGCGAGTCGTGGCGCGGCGAGTCGTGGCGCGACGAGTCGTGGCGCGGCGAGTCGTGGCGCGGCGAGTCGTGGCGCGGCGAGTCGTGGCTGACGTCGCACTCGTGTCGCCGGCTGCCTGCCAGAGCGGATGTTAGCGAAACAAAATCACACACACATGCACATGCAGACACACCTACACACACTCACACACACATCCACACATGCACCTACACACCTACATGCAAACGCACTTTCCTACATGCAAATCCACACAACACACATCTACACATACATCTACACGCCTACACACACCTACACACATCTACGCATACACTTACACCATTACCAACATGCAAACCCACACAGAAATACACATCTACACATGCATCTACACACCTACACATACACACACACACACACACACACACATACCTCCACACACACATACCCGCACACATCTCCTTCACATACACACACACACACACACGGAGCGAGCTTGATCGGCTGCTGTTCAGCATCTGAATCTGCCCTGTCAGCGGGTGACGTGTCAGCGTCGTTACCGTTTTTCTGTTCCTGGCTGCACCGGTGGGAGCCGCCACGTACAAAACGAGCGGCCAATCACCGCGCGAGCAGATCACTCGCTCGATACTGCCACGGTTTTTGAGAGCTGGAAATTCTCCGGCCTTCATCAGGAAAATAAATTGGATAGATCTTTTGATATGCTGTGACCGACGGCTATAACAAATTGGCAGGACGGAGGAAAATGGCGGCCATTCTGCTCAGAAGTCGGAGGCCAGCAACAATCAGGCGGCCGCCAGGTGATTTATCACATCCCTACTGTGGTGTGGGGCAAGGTAGAGCGGATTCTATCAGCTGGCTATTCAGATATGTATATGTGGTACGTTGGTGGGATTCCCTCCAATCGAAAGCTGTGTCAGTTGCTATATATTTTATTTATCCGATGTCAATTGTTTTATGAACGTACGATGGTGCTGGGTACTGACAAGATGCAGTCTGCGATTCTCGGGATTCAAGTGGAAATTTAGTTGGAGCTGGCTGCGTAGGGACACTCAATGACCTTTCATATAATTTTCCCCTTCATTCTCTTTAGAAAATCCTCTTTGGTGATCTTGGGCATCGATTTGATTTCAAGTGCATTTGGGTTTCAATCCATTTAAATTTACATTCAAATGCCGACAGTTACCGCAGAGGCTAGTTTGTGCTAGCACTAAGTGACCTCGAAATAGCAAGCCGCTAGTAATCGCTGAGTTTATGGTTATGTCTCGGCGCATATGGGCAAGTCTGGTCGAAGCGCCCTAAAGCCCAAATATCCAACTAACTAAAATGGTTAGCTCTCATGAACAATGGCTAAATGCAATACAAAGGGCTTTTCGTGGAGTTTATCTGACCAAAAATGCCACTATTGTTCCTATCCCAAGGTTTGAACATACCTGTAATGGATGGCTGTATCTGTCTGGGTCTGATGGGTGCACTGGGCAGAGAACACGCTCTCCCCCGATCGTTGCTCATCTCCGCATTTTTTTCGTTCCTTTCTAGCGGTGAATCTACTAAAATTTATTTCCACAAAGGTGCATAGTTAGTATATCGCCGGCAAGGTAATGCATATCACAACTGCATAGTTCTCGCGAATCGAGCAATTACCAGGAGCCTGATGACTACCGCAGCAAGGCTCCTTATGGGTGCCAAAAATGTAACATGGATAATAATATGGATAATAATGCTGCGAAAATCTTATTGAGGCGGGGGGACAAGGGCAGCAGAACAAAAAAAAATCCGAGTGTCGTTGGTGGTGCAATTGTGCCGGCCTCTGGCTAGGTTTTGAACACAAATGGAGATCATGGCATGACAAAGTTGGAGAAAAGCTGCCAAATTGTCCACCTGGGCCGGCGGGGGTGGCGCCGCAGGGTTAGGCGGAGGGAACAACCATCCCCTGTCGCGAAGCAGTGGGAGAGAACATCTTTTCGCCCCTCCCCTGAAATTTTGGGAGACCTAAAGCATGAAAGAAGGATCATCATGTTGCCTAGGGACACCAGTTCCGGAGGAACATTCGTATTGACAAAAGCTCCCAGAGCTCATGGAAAAGTCCCAACATCCAGCAGCAGATGACCCAGGCCAAAGGTCCATTAGTCTCGGCAGGATGTCCCCATAGCTCACGAACAGACCTCATCATCAGATACGAGGTCCCAGCATCTTACTCGGAGGTCCAAAGTCATACAACCTACAAGTCGTGACAGGAAGCCTTAGAGCTCACAACGCCCTACAGATGCCTTATGGTATTGCCCGGAAGCCCAGACCAGCAAGCCCATTAGCATTGACAGAAGGTCTCTAGCGCTCACAAAGACACCCCAGCATCTGACGGGGGCTCTATCTGGCTGTCTTACGGCTCCCGCACAGGAAGCCAGAAAGTCTTGACAGGTGCTCGTAAGGGTCACAAAAAGTCCCCAACACACAAAAAGTCCCCAACATACGGAAAGAGCCTCTGCAATGTCATTCGAAGGCCAAAGAACATGAGGCTCGATAGCATTAATAGGAGGCCCACAGAGCTCACAAAGGCGCCCAAAAGCCCGGAAAGGGGCCTAGCGATGTTGTCCAGAGACCCCAAAACATGAGACTCACTGGTATTGATAGGATATCCTTGATAGTGAGCTCGTAAAAACGTCCCCAAGTCCCCGACAGGGGACCCCGGGTCATGACCCCGGGTCAGGAAGCCCATTAGTGACGACAGGAGGTCATGGAAAGCCCAAACATTCGTCAGGAGGCCCAATAATCTTGTCTGGAAACCACAGACCAGGAGGCCCTTGAGCGGCGCCAGGAAGCCAGGAGCTCATGAAAATCTTCCGAAGCAGAGCAGGAGGCACCCTCATGTCGACTGAAGGCCTAAATCAGACGTTTTGACAGGACGCCCCTGGGGAGCACTTAGAGACCAAAATACTCCCGAGCTTGAGGAAGACCCCAACGACTGAGGATATCCCCATGGAGAACCGCTTTCCCACTGGAAGAGACTGGCACGCCACCGCTGTGAGTCGTCTTGATTGGTACCATACCTTCCCTAGGTGGGTAGACCCGTATCATCGCCAGCAGTAGTAATGTCCATTGTGCCAGCTCCTAGCGCCACAACCTAACTTTATATTCGTCTTACACATGCTGCTTGTGCCTCACAGTCACCACCTCTAAGCAGTGCCCAGGTGCCCTCTAAACAGTTGAGTAGTGTGGACTGATGTAATGTAATGTTGGCTTATGGATGTTTATGCTGGGATGCTTATGCTTTGGGTGGGCAGATACGAAATTTGAAAGAAGAAATCCAGCCGTCTCTAACATTCCAACATTTTAATGACGTCACAACTCGAGAGAAGTGCACGGGGTGCAGCAGTGCTGTCGTATCGGCGACCATTGCTGCAGACATCTCACGGTACCGCACCCTTCAGGTCCGCCAGGCCCCGCCGCGTCGTCATGGCGACCGGCGCGCAGCACCAATCACAGCAGGGGTGCGCTATGCCGAGTCTTCTCATTAATCGGCGGCAGCAGCCCAGCGGTCACTCGCTGAATAACACAGCCGCTCGGTAGCTGAGCCGCTGCAGCTGCCTGGTAGCTGAGCTGCTGCAGCCGCCCGGAGGCTGAGCTGCTGCAGCTGCCCAGGAGCTGAGCTGTTGTAGTTGTCTGGTAGCTGAGCTGCTGCAGCTGCCCGGGAGTTGAGCTGCTGTTGCTGCCCGGTAGCTGAGCTGCTGCAGCTGCCCGGGAGCTGAGCTGCTCAGAAGCAAAGTCGTCGCAGCTACTCAACAATCGAGCTGCTGCAGCTGTCCGGAACTAAGCTGCCGGAGCTGGCCAGGAACTGAGCTGCCGTAGCCGGATGCCCGCGGTGAAGCTCCGCCGAGCTAATTAGTCTTATTGGGAGGCGACGGAGGCATCTATCGATTGCGACGAACCAACCGGGCAAAGGCGATCTGGCGAACCGGGCGGAGGCGGAGGCGGAGGCGCAGGCGCAGGCGGAGGCGCAGGCACAGGCGCAGTTGGAGGCGGAGGCGCAGACGCAGACGCAGGCGCAGGCGCAGGCGCAGGCGCAGGCGGAGGCGGAGGCGGAGGCGGAGGCGGAGGCGGAGGCGGAGGCGGAGGCGGAGGCGGAGGCGGAGGCGGAGGCGGAGGCGGAGGCGGAGGCGGAGGTGGAGGCGGAGGCGGAGGCGGAGGCGGAGGACGAGGCGGAGGCGGAGGCGGAGGCGAAGGCGGCCTGGCTGCTGACAACCATCGGCGAGCTGTGGGAGCGCCCCCAGGGCGCAGCCCCACCCCTCCTGGTCCCAGAGCACGGGCAAATGTCATAGTGCATCTGCACATGCACAGACACCTGCCGCAGCTTCAGGCAGTCAAACGGTGACGTCAGATTGCCAAGCCGCGACGTCGAATGTCCGAGTCGTGACGTCAGCTGATTGAGTCGTGACGTCAGATGATGAAGTCGTGACGTCAGATGATGAAGTCGTGACGCGAGCCGTGCTACTGTCATCTGGTGCGCCATTGGCCGCTGTCTGACTTCGTGTTGTGTGTCAATGCATTGCGGTGACATTAACTCTTAGGAAAATAACAATACGTCCAAAAAAACACAGACGACACGAAATCATTTGAACGGATTCACGGCTAGCAAATGCAACACGAAATGATTCACTCTTAGCAGTAAAAGACACGTATGGGGCAGAAACCTGCAGATAGACGACCATGCGGGGCACCGCCTTCAGCTTCCCGGTAGCGTTCAACGGGGCGCGGAAACCATTGCTATGGCAGACGAATACGGAGTGGCCGTCTCCTACCCCGGGTGGGGTGCGGACCCCAGACATACGAACAGTAGCGACGCCCATGTAGATGAGTATGGGTACGAGGGGAGGGGCATGATCAGTAATGAATTACCAAGTTATGGGCTAGTGCAGCGGTCCAATAGATACCCCGGGGTTATGGTCAGCAATTTTGTGAAGCATGTTTCTGTGATCCGGAGAATGGAAGGACATGTCCCCACTATCTTTTCAAACATTATATTTATCTCCCAGTGCCTCTAGAAGTGGTACCAGGAAGCATTGACACGGTTCTGCATACTCCACAGTACCGTACCTGCTAACAGCTGAATTAACTGAGAAAGTGATGACAAAATAATTACAGTTCTATCATTGCGCGCTATACTTCATGAATGTATTGTACCTTCGGAATTAATGTTGACGGAATATTCCACATATTTTGAGCTTCCGGACGAGCGAATTTGTTTAACAGCAGAAATAGACGTTCACACCACATGCTGCATAATACATCTGCATGGGAATCTCAACCGAGGACACCTCGACCGGGGGAGTGCACCTTGAAGACCACGACGGAGAATGAAGGAAGGAAAATGTGAAGGCAAAGCAGGGTGTCATATGTGCTATGTGCTGTGTGCTGTGCTTTGTGGAATGAGAGAGGGAAATCGAGGCAAGCTACATAAGGAAATAAGAATAACCTAGAGCAGGTTGAGAAATCCTTACGAACAAAGCGAACATGGATTTTTATTTACCGAGTAACTATTACAATATCTTGAATGTTCATGCACGCATTTAAAACATTTTCGACCGTAATGTGGGAAATTAGCTTGATTTCTGTTTGGATTACTAACTGCAAGGAAACATATTTTGCCGGAGTTAGCTGTAAATTTGTGTTCCTGCAGTAACCTGAGGAGCATGTGGCCGTCGTGCCTCCAGAGGGTGCGACTGCGCAGATCAGGCCCCATCAGCTGACTGCCGACACACCCTCCCCATCACAGTGCAGTCGAACTCAGGAACCGCATCGCCAGCGTTGTGGACCAGCGACTAATACGTGCTAGCAGAGCAACGAAAGCATCCCTGCTTGAGCGCACACGCTGACCGGAAGTGGCCGATTTCTGCCAACTGCGGTGTGTACCACTTCCGGGCACGCGGGCGAGCTTGCACATTACATTGTACTCGGCGCTGACCACAGTCCAACTCGGCCATGTCAGCCCACCGCCGCCGCGCCATGCGGGCCACTTCAGGCGGGCATTGCGGGCCGCCAGCAGACCACCGCCAGCGGTGCGGGAGGGCGAGCGGAGGGAGGGGGCAGGGGCGGTGATTAGAGGTAGGTGGGGGCGCGTCGGCGTCGAGCGCCGACGCGGCGCGGCGTGGCGCCGGCGGCGGGCGTCAGCCGTGCAGCGCGCCTACGCCGGACGAGCGCGCCGCAACAAATCATAACTCACCTCGGTCGAGTAAATGACTTTCCGTGTCGAGCTGAGAGGCGCTTTGCCGGCGCCGGGCGGACTGCGGCGCGCTCGACACGGACTATATTTCCCATATCCCGATCCCATTTGGCCCCGTGGAGCGCGCGACACACGGAAAGGCCTTCCCACTGCGAGTGTAATGGAATCAGGAGTCCCCGCTGCTACCATACTCACATCTGTGGCGCATTAATGGCGCGCCTGTCCGATCAGAAAAACAATGCGCACCTATCGTCGCATACCTGCGGCCGACGGCCCGCGGCCGCCGACGCTCCGGGGGCCTCCTTTTTGGCCGGCTTCGATGAATCCGAAATTCGGCGCGCGGCGAGCGGGTGCCGATGGAGAGGAGAGTCGGCCGGAGAGGCGGACCGTCATGTCACCGACTTCATCACGTGCGGCCAGTGGATGCCGACGGAAAGAAGAGTCGGCCGGAGAGGCGGACCGTCACGTCACCGACTCCGTCACGTGCGGCGAGCTGGCGCCGACGGAGAAGAGAGTCAGCCGGACAGGCGGACCGTCACGTCACCGACTCCGTCACGTGCGGCGAGCTGGCGCCGACGGAGAGGAGAGTCGGCCGGACAGGCTACCCCCCCCCGGGGGGGGGGGGGGGGGGGGGGGGGAGGGGGGGGGCCAGGCCTCACCGACTCCGTCACGTGCGGCAAGCGAGTGCCGACGGAGAGGAGAGTCGGCCGGAGAGGCGGACCGTCACGTCACCGACTCCGTCACGCACCGGACGAGCTGGTCAGACCGGAGCGTTTTTGCGCGTGAGAAGTTATTCAGGGGCCGGCGGGTGTCTGTCTGAAGATCAGTGCCGGATCTTGAGCGGGATCCCATGCTGCCAGGTTTTTCCCCGGGCCGGCTGAAGACGTCTGCGAAATTGGCTCATTGGCTTTCCGTGCAGCTGCAGAGGGAAAACATGGAGCAAATTACGTCATGGTGAAGCTCCTTTCACTTTGACGACCGACGTTCGTTTGCATACTAATAAACTAGGTAAAAATAAATAGCAAACGTCATCTAGTTTCCTGTTAGGCTTCGCCATGGTAAAATGATTGTCAGCAATGCTGGTATTTGTAGGGCTCTTCTTTTCATGCTACCTTGATTCTCACACTATGATATTTTGTGCATGTTTATGGAATTTGTATATCCACATGTTCTTTGAACCCCGATATTCATAAAGCCCAATGATCTACTACAGGCATTCTAAAGTCGAGACGAAAGCCGAAAATGTGGGCTTAGAATATGAATTAGTGTTTGTGTGCATGCAGTCGGATTGCACCATTCTACCTAACATGTCTTTGGCTAGGTGAGGATGACGGAACCTAGCCATAGCGTTCTATTACAAGCCAAATTTTTAATGTTGCGCCTTTTGGGTAATACGCAATGCCACACACATTTTTTTTTTTTTTTAAAACCAGAAAGCCCATTGAGCCAACCAGCTATATATATAGCTTGCAAATAAGGGTTTCTAGCGACAGTAGATAATCGGTGTGGTGTCAACTGAACACGAGGTCTACACCATGCTAGTGAGAGTCATCTAGGTAGCTGAAGAAAATAATTGGGTATATATAGCCAGGCCAGGGGATTTGTAGAGCACGTGATTTCGTGTGAGGGTGGGAGTTGGGGCAGATGGGGTGGTGGTGTGGTAGGTGGGATGGGGGTTAGGGTAGGTGGTGTGGGGGTGGGGCAGGTAAGGTGGAGATGGAGTCGGTGGAGTGGAGGTGAGGCAGGTGGGGTGGGGTGAGGAAGGTTGTGTGGTGGTGAGGAAGATGGGGTGGGGGTTGGGGAAGGTGGTGTGAGGGTGGAGCCGGTGGAGTGGGGATGGGACACTGACTGTTCGGCTCAGCTACTGCGTTCTAGTTTCAAAATGTATAGGGAATATAGATAGGGGAAATGTTTGTTGCCAAAATGCCCGCCATTAGTATCTCTGACAATGATACAATTTGGGACCATTTTCAGACAGCCTTCAAGCCTTTTTTTCGATGTGCATGACTCCTGCATGCACAACGGAAGCGCTGTGACCGTCCTTCAAGTTCACAATCAGGATCATGTAGCTATTTTTGATGTTGCTTTCATCTGCTTCGTCATATGGAACGCTCGATATACTTCGGTAACATGTTCATGACTCTTATACCCCCAAAGGAATTGCTCAATATTGGTGTGTGAGCTTAAAATGGAAATTAACGCATACAATTCAGATGCGACAATCTTGTTCACAGCACGTTTTGCTCGGTGACGTCGCTTGATAAGTAACATTGCTGCCAACGAGGCGCATTCCTTCAACTCAGGAGCGTGAAAGCCACTTTTGGCTTCAGGGGGACAGGAACAAATGCAAATCCAAAACGGGAGGAAAAATTCGTTAAAAAAATGATGTTCTTTTATCTCAACTCAGCTAAACTTAAACCACCTAAATTAATCGGACGATTTAACCCCTGACATCTAGCGGGGAGGGATGGGGCAGAGATGAGGGAGGAGCGGGGATGGGGGAGCAGGGTGAATGACATCCCGCGTGGTTTTACAGAACGTAGGACGACACAATGTGCAGCTGGCTGGCTTCTGGCCCTTGTGACGCGCCGACTGCTTTGGTCATTTAGCGCCGCCAACACCTCACGCCGATTAATCGCGGGCGAAGCGCAGCGACAGACGGCACTCGAACCCACAACCTTTCAGCTGTAGACGAGCATCATACCCGAGACAATGGCGTTACCACTTTCAGTTTCCAGGTCGCGTTTAACCTCAGGGACGTAGAAACGACGTTAAAGCTAGGGAGGTAAGACTCTGACTGTCTTCTATCCTCACGCCCTTTATCCTACCCCACACCACTCACCGCTACTTAACCGAGAAACCCTGATTTCGACAATTTCGGTTCTGGAGCTCAATCTTTCTGTTTTCTTCCTACGGTCAAAATTTTCGATTCAGCTATTCGAAAGCTTATCTCTGCTCTTCTCAAATTATTTTGCTCCTTAACCCAGACACTAGCAGCCGACCTCCATCACCTCGTCGTAGAGACAAAGCAACGTTTTCCGCGATCATAGAATGATAGTTTATTGCACGGGTCCCAGACTTTTAGACCTTTACGTGTTGGTGGTCCTGCCGTGCGAATGGCTATTGTTTTTGCCGGCTATTGCAATAGAGAAAACATTCTTCTCAGCAGCTGGTAACGAAAGCTGCAATGGAGAAGATCGCCACAGCACTAACATGGAGGAAGGAAGAATCATGTTTGTTGTTTTGCGATGCACAATGTTGTGCAATACAATAGCTGCCCAACCATTTCAAAGTTAACACATTTGTAAGGGCAGGTCAGACAGGCACACGGGCCCACTCGTCGGATACGCCGCAGGCTATGGTGGCATTGACCGCGGCGGAGACCCGCCTGGCGAGGCCGCCACGGGTCCGCAGATTCTATCCGAGTCTATCCAGTCTGTTCAGATCTGAGTCTATTCAGTCTGTTCAGATCTGAATCCATGCAGTCTATCCAGTTCGAGTGAGTGAGTCTATCCGCCAGATTCAGATGTCGTCAGATGCAGAAAGGTGAAAAGTTCAAGAAGATTCCGCATTGTCCCAGAACTTGGCAGTTTCCCAGGTGTAGTCGAACTCCGCTAAAACATATTATCACGTGGGGTCCGGACCCCAGGGGCCCCAGTGGTGGCGACGCCCATGCCCCTAATCTACTTAGCTCGACCATGCGTAGCAAATAGCCATCCTCTCACATAGCTGATAGTACATCTTCGCCAATCATTCGGTTAATAATTGGTCAGGTTATGTCAAGTCACCGGGTTGTGACGTTATTTATGAA
This sequence comes from Ashinkailepas kermadecensis, assembly GCA_034440615.1. Taxonomy (NCBI): domain Eukaryota; kingdom Metazoa; phylum Arthropoda; class Thecostraca; family Neolepadidae; genus Ashinkailepas; species Ashinkailepas kermadecensis. Next base: position 8,768 of record JAOTOM010001500.1, on the reverse strand, counting down.
GGCGTGTGTGGAGGATTATCCGGCTCAGATGTTCGTTTGTGTCTGTTTTGCAGTCAGATGATTGACACTCTCACGTTTCTAGATGTCGTGAGACCACACCGCCTCGCCTGTGGTGTTGGTTCTCAAGTCGAGTGATATTCTCCCAGGACAGCTGCCCGAACGGGAACCTGACGTAGTGAGCTCCGTGGGCGAAGTTTCAATATAACCGGCCATGGATGACCTCCTGGACATGCTAGGCGGGATTGCCAGATGGTTGTGAGGCGGTGTGGCCAGTTGACTGTGAGGTGGGGTGGCCAGTTGACTGTGAGGCGGTGTGGCCAGTTGACTGTGAGGTGGGGTGGCCAGTTGACTGTGAGGTGGGGTGGCCAGTTGACTGTGAGGCGGTGTGGCCAGTTGACTGTGAGGTGGGGTGGCCAGTTGACTGTGAGGTGGGGTGGCCAGTTGACTGTGAGGTGGGGTGGCCAGTTGACTGTGAGGCGGTGTGGCCAGTTGACTGTGAGGTGGGGCGGCCAGTTGACTGTGAGGCGGTGTGGCCAGTTGACTGTGAGGTGGGGTGGCCAGTTGACTGTGAGGTGGGGTGGCGAGTTGACTGTGAGGCGGTGTGGCCAGTTGACTGTGAGGTGGGGTGGCCAGTTGACTGTGAGGTGGGGTGGCCAGTTGACTGTGAGGCGGTGTGGCCAGTTGACTGTGAGGCGGTGTGGCCAGTTGACTGTGAGGTGGGGTGGCCAGTTGACTGTGAGGCGGTGTGGCCAGTTGACTGTGAGGCGGTGTGGCCAGTTGACTGTGAGGTGGGGTGGCCAGTTGACTGTGAGGTGGGGTGGCCAGTTGACTGTGAGGTGGGGTGGCCAGTTGACTGTGAGGCGGTGTGGCCAGTTGACTGTGAGGCGGTGTGGCCAGTTGACTGTGAGGTGGGGTGGCCAGTTGACTGTGAGGCGGTGTGGCCAGTTGACTGTGAGGCGGTGTGGCCAGTTGACTGTGAGGTGGGGTGGCCAGTTGACTGTGAGGTGGGGTGGCCAGTTGACTGTGAGGCGGTGTGGCCAGTTGACTGTGAGGTGGGGTGGCCAGTTGACTGTGAGGTGGGGTGGCCAGTTGACTGTGAGGTGGGGTGGCCAGTTGACTGTGAGGCGGTGTGGCCAGTTGACTGTGAGGCGGTGTGGCCAGTTGACTGTGAGGTGGGGCGGCCAGTTGACTGTGAGGCGGTGTGGCCAGTTGACTGTGAGGTGGGGTGGCCAGTTGACTGTGAGGTGGGGTGGCCAGTTGACTGTGAGGCGGTGTGGCCAGTTGACTGTGAGGTGGGGTGGCCAGTTGACTGTGAGGTGGGGTGGCCAGTTGACTGTGAGGCGGTGTGGCCAGTTGACTGTGAGGCGGTGTGGCCAGTTGACTGTGAGGTGGGGTGGCCAGTTGACTGTGAGGCGGTGTGGCCAGTTGACTGTGAGGCGGTGTGGCCAGTTGACTGTGAGGTGGGGTGGCCAGTTGACTGTGAGGCGGTGTGGCCAGTTGACTGTGAGGTGGGGTGGCCAGTTGACTGTGAGGTGGGGTGGCCAGTTGACTGTGAGGCGGTGTGGCCAGTTGACTGTGAGGTGGGGTGGCCAGTTGACTGTGAGGCGGTGTGGCCAGTTGACTGTGAGGTGGGGTGGCCAGTTGACTGTGAGGTGGGGCGGCCAGTTGACTGCGAGGCGGGGTGGCCAGTTGACTGTGAGGCGGTGTGGCCAGTTGACTGTGAGGTGGGGTGGCCAGTTGACTGTGGGGTGGGGCGGCCAGTTGACTGCGAGGCGGGGCGGCCAGTTGACTGTGAGGCGGGGCGGCCAGATGGCTGCGAGGCGGGGCGGCCAGATGTCAGTGAGGCAGGTGGCTGAATGACGGCGCAGGCTGGGGACTTTTATCAACAAAATAGGAGATATGAATATCGCTCAAATTTGCACGCAAAGAGACGTATCCGATGTATGCTACGATGAGCAATATCCCATGCATGTCGATATGGCTAAAATCGCGCAACTCGGCGGCACGTTTTGTAACTCTGATAATCTATTCATTATCAGAGGCGCAAAACTTTAAAATGTTATGCGTGCTTAAGAATGTCAGACAGCAAGCTTAATTTTAGCACCTGGCCCATCTTAGTGAACATCCACAGACCAGATGATCAAGCCAACCAAAGCTGTTATTTATATGTGGTAGTTAAGCTATGCTTAGCTATGCTTAGCCTCGGCGCTCACATATGATAAATCACGAGCAGGAGTATCTTCAGCCATTGTATGCCGATACCAATCAGCAGTATTCGGAGCTGGCCACCGGAGAAGCGATATATATATATATATATATATATATATATATATATATATATATATATATATATATATATATATATATATATATATATATATATATATATATATATATATATATATATATATATATATATATATATATATATATATATACATAGTACGTGTGTGCATGTGTGTGGATATGCATACATAAGTTGAACTAAACATTTGCGGCTCTCAGCGATATTTATTCTGTTTAAATAAGTCAACAGCATGTATTGCCCGACTGAGGCGAGAACTGCATTAGCGCTGAAACCGAAATGGAAAGCAGACAACAATAACGCGCAGCTTCATGCTCATCAACGCCTGTTGAGGGTGCACGCTGTCAGTGTACATCCATGCGGACACTTGCATGCCAGATGCTAGGGTTGTCGCCCTAATAAACAACCAGCGGCGAATTAATTGCAGCTCTACCAGACTACATGACTTATGAGGGCAATGCTGAACAGTTTAGCTATCAAATGCAGATGCATTGGTTGCATAGGTAATACTTCATGCATATGAAGTACCCGATCCAGCTTCAGATGGTCTCTGTAACATCATCATACGATGAAGGTTTGGAGACAATAAGCAATATAGGAGTGTAGTTCGGGGCCATAGATGATGTAGTTGTCCCCGCCTAATGAGATCAAGCGTGGACTAATGTACTCTCTTTTTTGATGGGCTGATCACGCCATTGCGAGTATATGATATTTTACGTCACATGCCTCTGAGGTCTTTTGTTGTGCTGGGAAGGACACAAGATCAAAAGCTACGTTAAGCATTAACTTAAGCAATTTCGGCAGTTATGTTAATTAAGAGGATTACCTGTAAGGAAAACCTCACAAAATAAAGCCCAAGTTGAATACGCTATGATCTCGCATATGATTTTGGAAATCAATTTGAATTCATTTGAATTGCAGGTGATCCAATCGGCTGTAACATATTGCCAGAATCACGCATTCGTTTGCGAGACATAGAAGCAGTCGAGAATGGTAAATTCAAGATGATCTCAACATTTTGGTTCATATATGCGCCCCTATCAAATTGTTCGGAATTTCTGCCAAAAAATGTCGACCACGTCACAAGAAATCAAATTCCGTTTTCCGCAAGAAAATCGGCTGGATAGTTCTCGAGATATTAGGAAGGAAATTTGTAACTACATACTTGCGCACCCTAAGTACTTCGCAGCTCAGAGCGATTGAGCCCCATGGCTCTGAACGAAGTCTCACATTAATATTAAATTCCAGCACTACAGACATTCCACAGTAGCAGGCGCGCACCCAGGATTTTTCCATGGGGGGGGGGGGGGCGGACCGAAAAGGGCACTTGGCCGGCTCCAAAAGGGCACTTGACCGGCTCCAAAAGGGCACTTTGCGGCCCGGGGCACACTGGAAGGTTTGCTGACCAGGGGGGGGGGGGGGGGGAGGGCGTTAATTTTCCATGGGACACGTTATATGTTATAGCACCGAACCCTTGTATTTACAATAATATTTCCAAAAACATGCAGCCTGCTCACAATTCCTCCGTCATAATTCCTCCGTCACAATCGCTCCGTCACAATTCCTCCGTCACAATTCGCTGCATTTGTTGCAGGCAACCCGGGGTGCCCGATTATGAATCATGGAACCTCAAAAGGGCCCACAGAGGCTTCACTTAAGGGACAGTTGCCCTGATTGCCCCTCCCCAGCACCAAGTCCTTGATATCAGTGCAACTAGGTAGGTACCTCCCTACTTATTTTAGCCTGCAGTTAATCTGTCCTTCTACTGAAAGGTAACCAGAATAGAGGTAGGTGGGAAACTAGGCTCTGGAGCATTCACAGCCTTTAAAAGTGCTATCTCGAACCAAGGCTGTTTCATAATAGGTTCAGGTAGATAGCTACAGGTACGCAGGTAGGTACTTTTTCTAAGGGCCTGAGCTACTGCTATCCAGACACCTGAGGAGGGTTATGCATGCGCAGACTGAAGAAGGTACATGAGCTTGAGACATAACAGCCCAGTGATTTATAGTTTCAGGGTGGTGTAGGTACCTATAAACATAAAGTGCAAATTTATGCTATCGTGCTTAACATCGTACTTGTGCCCGCCTCAGCCTTGAATGGAGCTTCAGGCCGCTACAATTTTGGCGCGTAAATTGACTGAATACAATTTTTAATAAGAAACCCATGTTCGGCCAGATGTACCCAGGGCAAACGCGCAAGAAAGTCCAGCTGTTCACTGATGGAACACTGAAAAGTGAGATTTAAGCAAGGATTTTTTGGGAGGCTGATACATTTTTTACGCCGAACCTAGGGGTAGGCGGGGTAGGTATGTATCGTTCGATCGTTTAGGCCAAGGCCGATGAGCACTTTTGCGCCCAAACCCAAAAGGGCACTTTCTGCCGAGGGACACTTCTCGATCTCGACCTAGGGAGAGGAAACCGGGCCCCCTGGGCACCACACACCGGTGCGCCTATAGGCACAGGCCACAGGACAGGGCACAGGGCAGGGCACAGGGCAGGGCACAGGACAGGGCACAGGGCAGGGCACAGGGCAGGGCACAGGGCAGGGCATAGGGCAGGGCACAGGGCAGGGCACAGGGCAGGGCATAGGGCAGGGCACAGGGTAGGGCACAGGACAGGGCACAGGGCAGGGCACAGGGCAGGGCAGGGCAGGGCATAGGGCAGGGCACAGGAGGGCAGCAGGGCACAGGGCAGGGCACACAGGGCAGGGACAGAGCAGGGCACAGGGCACAGGGCAGGGCAGGGCACAGGGCAGGGCAGGACACAGGGCAGGGCACAGGGCAGGGCACAGGGCAGGGCATAGGGCAGGGCATAGGGCAGGACACGGCAGGGCAGAGTTCACGGTACAGCACAAGGCACAGGGCAGGGTACAGGGCAGGGCACAGGGCACTTTTAGATCAAAAGAGCACCTAATTGGGACAGGCATAGGACAGGAAAGGGCACAGGGGAATGTCATTTTTAGGCCAAAAGGGCAGTTTTGGGCCCAAAGGGCACCTTTGGCACAGGCGGGGCACATAAGGCAGGTGATTTTTGGGCTAAATTTGGGACATTCCGGCCAAGAGGGCACTTTTCGGTCAAAAGGGCACTTTTGGCCAAAAGGGCACTTTGGTCTCATGGGGGGGGGGGCCGGGCCCCCTGCCCCCCCCCTCCGGTGCGCCTATGCACAGTAGTCAAGCACTGCTAGTGTTGCATGAACACCGCCATCGTCTAACTCGTCATTCCATGATATTTTATTTGTATTTTTCTAGGCCGCCACCAATGAGCGGATGAGCAGGAGTACCACCACCCTCAGCGGCAACGACACGGAAGCAGGAGTGCCACCACCCTCAGCGGCAACGACACGGAAGGAGGAGTGCCACCACCCTCAGCGACAACGACACGGAAGGAGGAGTGCCACCACCCTCAGCGGCAACGACACGGAAGCAGGAGTGCCACCACCCTCAGCGGCAACGACACGGAAGCAGGAGTGCCACCACCCTCAGCGACAACGACACGGAAGCAGGAGTGCCACCACCCTCAGCGGCAACGACACGGAAGCAGGAGTGCCACCACCCTCAGCGACAACGACACGGAAGCAGGAGTGCCACCACCCTCAGCGACAACGACACGGAAGGAGGAGTGCCACCACCCTCAGCGACAACGACACGGAAGCAGGAGTGCCACCACCCTCAGCGACAACGACACGGAAGCAGGAGTGCCACCACCCTCAGCGACAACGACACGGAAGCAGGAGTGCCACCACCCTCAGCGACAACGACACGGAAGCAGGAGTGCCACCACCCTCAGCGACAACGACACGGAAGCAGGAGTGCCACCACCCTCAGCGACAACGACATGGAAGCAGGAGTGCCACCACCCTCAGCGACAACGACACGGAAGCAGGAGTGCCACCACCCTCAGCGACAACGACACGGAAGCAGGAGTGCCACCACCCTCAGCGACAACGACACGGAAGCAGGAGTGCCACCACCCTCAGCGACAACGACACGGAAGCAGGAGTGCCACCACCCTCAGCGGCAACGACACGGAAGCAGGAGTGCCACCACCCTCAGCGACAACGACACGGAAGCAGGAGTGCCACCACCCTCAGCGACAACGACATGGAAGCAGGAGTGCCACCACCCTCAGCGACAACGACACGGAAGCAGGAGTGCCACCACCCTCAGCGACAACGACACGGAAGCAGGAGTGCCACCACCCTCAGCGACAACGACACGGAAGCAGGAGTGCCACCACCCTCAGCGGCAACGACACGGAAGCAGGAGTGCCACCACCCTCAGCGACAACGACACGGAAGCAGGAGTGCCACCACCCTCAGCGACAACGACACGGAAGCAGGAGTGCCACCACCCTCAGCGACAACGACACGGAAGGAGGAGTGCCACCACCCTCAGCGACAACGACACGGAAGCAGGAGTGCCACCACCCTCAGCGACAACGACACGGAAGGAGGAGTGCCACCACCCTCAGCGACAACGACACGGAAGCAGGAGTGCCACCACCCTCAGCGACAACGACACGGAAGGAGGAGTGCCACCACCCTCAGCGACAACGACACGGAAGGAGGAGTGCCACCACCCTCAGCGACAACGACACGGAAGCAGGAGTGCCACCACCCTCAGCGACAACGACACGGAAGGAGGAGTGCCACCACCCTCAGCGACAACGACACGGAAGCAGGAGTGCCACCACCCTCAGCGGCAACGACACGGAAGCAGGAGTGCCACCACCCTCAGCGGCAACGACACGGAAGCAGGAGTGCCACCACCCTCAGCGGCAACGACACGGAAGCAGGAGTGCCACCACCCTCAGCGGCAACGACACGGAAGCAGGAGTGCCACCACCCTCAGCGGCAACGACACGGAAGCAGGAGTGCCACCACCCTCAGCGACAACGACACGGAAGCAGGAGTGCCACCACCCTCAGCGACAACGACACGGAAGCAGGAGTGCCACCACCCTCAGCGACAACGACACGGAAGCAGGAGTGCCACCACCCTCAGCGGCAACGACACGGAAGCAGGAGTGCCACCACCCTCAGCGACAACGACACGGAAGCAGGAGTGCCACCACCCTCAGCGACAACGACACGGAAGCAGGAGTGCCACCACCCTCAGCGACAACGACACGGAAGCAGGAGTGCCACCACCCTCAGCGACAACGACACGGAAGCAGGAGTGCCACCACCCTCAGCGACAACGACACGGAAGCAGGAGTGCCACCACCCTCAGCGACAACGACACGGAAGCAGGAGTGCCACCACCCTCAGCGACAACGACACGGAAGCAGGAGTGCCACCACCCTCAGCGACAACGACACGGAAGCAGGAGTGCCACCACCATCTCAGCGGCAACGACACGGAAGCAGGAGTGCCACCACCCTCAGCGACAACGACACGGAAGCAGGAGTGCCACCACCCTCAGCGGCAACGACACGGAAGCAGGAGTGCCACCACCCTCAGCGACAACGACACGGAAGCAGGAGTGCCACCACCCTCAGCGACAACGACACGGAAGCAGGAGTGCCACCACCCTCAGCGACAACGACACGGAAGCAGGAGTGCCACCACCCTCAGCGACAACGACACGGAAGCAGGAGTGCCACCACCCTCAGCGACAACGACACGGAAGCAGGAGTGCCACCACCCTCAGCGACAACGACACGGAAGCAGGAGTGCCACCACCCTCAGCGACAACGACACGGAAGCAGGAGTGCCACCACCCTCAGCGGCAACGACACGGAAGCAGGAGTGCCACCACCCTCAGCGACAACGACACGGAAGCAGGAGTGCCACCACCCTCAGCGACAACGACACGGAAGCAGGAGTGCCACCACCCTCAGCGACAACGACACGGAAGCAGGAGTGCCACCACCCTCAGCGGCAACGACACGGAAGCAGGAGTGCCACCACCCTCAGCGGCAACGACACGGAAGCAGGAGTGCCACCACCCTCAGCGGCAACGACACGGAAGCAGGAGTGCCACCACCCTCAGCGACAACGACACGGAAGCAGGAGTGCCACCACCCTTAGCGGCAACGACACGGAAGCAGGAGTGCCACCACCCTCAGCGGCAACGACACGGAAGCAGGAGTGCCACCACCCTCAGCGGCAACGACACGGAAGCAGGAGTGCCACCACCATCAGCGGCAACGACACGGAAGCAGGAGTGCCACCACCCTCAGCGACAACGACACGGAAGCAGGAGTGCCACCACCCTCAGCGGCAACGACACGGAAGCAGGAGTGCCACCACCCTCAGCGACAACGACACGGAAGCAGGAGTGCTACCACCCTCAGCGACAACGACACGGAAGCAGGAGTGCCACCACCCTCAGCGACAACGACACGGAAGCAGGAGTGCTACCACCCTCAGCGGCAACGACACGGAAGCAGGAGTGCCACCACCCTCAGCGGCAACGACACGGAAGCAGGAGTGCTACCACCCTCAGCGGCAACGACACAGAA